>JARYGA010006881.1:0-42251 GCA_030545235.1 Helianthus tuberosus
TGAGCTCTTCAGGCAAGTTTAATTTATAAGCCACTGACCCAACACATTCGATAATCTTGAATGGTCCTATATACCTTGGGCTTAACTTACCTTTCTTACCAAAACGCATCACCCCTTTCCAGGGTGATACTTTAAGCAAAACTTTATCACCAACCTCAAACTTTAGAGATTTACGCTTTGGATCAGCGTAGCTTTTTTGCCTATCTCTGGCAGCTTTCAAGCGATCACGAATCTGGACAATCTTGTCCGTCGTTTCAAAGACCAATTCAGGTCCTGATAATTGAACTTCTCCTACTTCCGCCCAACAAATAGGTGTTCTGCATTTTCTACCATATAATGCCTCAAAAGGCGCAGCCTTAATACTAGTATGGTAGCTATTGTTATAGGAGAACTCGATCAATGGTAGGTGGTTATCCCAACTGCCACCTAAATCAATCACACATGCTCGAAGCATGTCTTCCAGCGTTTGGATGGTATGCTCACTCTGTCCGTCTGTCTGTGGATGGTAAGCCGTACTAAAATTTAAACGCGTGCCCAAAGACTGTTGGAAACTTTTCAAAAAATGAGAGG
This sequence comes from Helianthus tuberosus, assembly GCA_030545235.1. Classification (NCBI taxonomy): domain Eukaryota; kingdom Viridiplantae; phylum Streptophyta; class Magnoliopsida; order Asterales; family Asteraceae; genus Helianthus; species Helianthus tuberosus. The sequence continues at coordinate 571 of JARYGA010006881.1, forward strand.
TGTATCTCGTATCTCTATCAGAGATAATTGACACTGGTACACCATGCAGAGCTACAATTTTATCTACGTATAATTGAGCTAACATATCAGAGCTATAAGTTTCCTTAATGGGTAGGAAATGTGCTGACTTCGTCAGTCTATCTACTATCACCCATATAGTATCATTTCCCTTCCTTGTCTTTGGCAGTTTGGTGATGAAATCCATAGTCACCATCTCCCACTTCCATGTGGGAAGTTCAGGCTGTTGCAGCAAACCTGATGGCTTCTGATGCTCAGCTTTGACTTACGCACATGTCAAACATTTAGCTACATAGGCAGCTACAGACTTTTTCAAGCCTATCCACCAGTAGTTTGCCTTTAGATCCTGGTACATCTTATCAGCTCCAGGATGAACGGAATATTTGGAACCGTGGGCTTCCTGGAGGATAACATCTCGAAGTCCTCCAAAAACTGGAACCCATATTCGTCCATTCAATCGCAGCATTCCGTCCTTGTCATAGGATAACTGCTCCTCAGTTACTCCTAGCTTTTCTTCAGGATAGTTAGCTTCCAACACAGCTTCCTTCTGTGCAGCCAATATCCTCTCGTTCAAACTATTCTTTATTTCAATTCTCTTAGCATTGATTCTTATCAGCTTCACTCTTTCCTTCCTGCTTAAGGCATCAGCAACTACATTTGCCTTGCCTGGATGGTATCTTATCTCACAATCATAATCATTTAGAGTTTCCATCCAGCGTCGCTGCCTCATGTTCAAGTCCTTCTGATTGAACAAGTGTTGAAGGCTCTTGTGATCTGAATAGATCACACACTTGGTTCCATATAAGTAATGTCTCCATAGTTTTAATGCAAATACAACGGCACCCAGCTCCAAGTCATGGGTGGTGTAGTTCTTCTCGTGCACCTTTAGCTGTCGTGAGGCGTAGGCAATAACTTTGCCTTTCTGCATGAGTACACAGCCCATACCAGTGTGTGATGCATCACAATACACTACAAACTCATCAATTCCATCCGGTAATGTTAATACGGGAGCATTGCTCAACTTTTTCTTAAGAATGTCAAAGGATTCCTGCTGCTTAGGGCCCTAATCAAACTTAATCTTCTTACGTGTCAACGAAGTTAGGGGCGCAACAATCCTTGAGAAGTTTTCGATAAATCGCCTATAGTATCCTGCTAAACCCAGGAAGCTACGAATCTCAGTAGGTGTCTTAGGTTCTTGCCAATTCATAACTGCTTCTACCTTAGCGGGATCTACTTGGATACCACGCTCACTAACCACGTGTCCAAGGAATTGGACTTCTCGAAGCCAAAATTCGCACTTCAAAAATTTGGTGTAGAGTTTCTCATGATGTAGAAGTTTAAGAATACAGCGAAGGTGTTTCTCATGGTTAGCTCGGTTCTTCGAGTAGATAAGGATGTCGTCAATGAAGACGATGACAAATTTGTCCAGATAAGGCTTGCAGACGCGGTTCATGAGATCCATGAATGCGGCAGGTGCATTAGTGAGCCCAAAAGGCATCACTAGGAACTCATAATGACCATAACGAGTCCTAAATGCAGTCTTATGCACATCTTCATCTTTAACCTTCAACTGATGATAGCCTGACCTCAAATCGATCATAGAGAAGTAGCTTGCCCCTTGTAATTGATCGAACAGGTCGTCGATCCTGGGCAAAGGATACCTATTCTTGATAGTGACCTTATTAAGTTCACGGTAATCGATGCACAGGCACATCGATCCATCCTTCTTCTTGACAAACAAGATCGGCGCTCCCCAAGGAGACGAACTAGGTCTAATGAAACCTTTGGCTAACAAATCATCTAACTGTGTCCTTAACTCCTTCATTTCTGTTGGTGCTAACCTATAAGGTGCTCTAGCAACAGGTGCTGCTCCAGGGATGATGTCAATTCGGAATTCTACTTGCCTATCTGGTGGTAAGCCAGGTAGTTCTTCAGGAAAAACTTCAGGATATTTCGAAATGACAGGGATGTCTTCAATCTTGGGTTTCTGCTCATCTATAGTAACCTGTGCCATATAAATAACGCAGCCTTTCTTCAGGCATCTTGATGCCTTGAGCACCGACACTTGCTCAGGCAATCCATGCTGGGTATCCCCCTGAATGGTAAGTGAATCACCAGACGGAGTTTTGACTACCACTTGCTTTCTGTTGCACACAATCTGGGCTTGGTTATGCGATAACCAATCCATACCTATCACTATATCAAAACCGGCAAGCTTAAAGGGAAGTAAGGACAAAGGAAAAGAGTGGTTCCTAATGGATATAACACATCCATCTAACACAGTTGAGGCGGTTTCTATGGTTCCATCAGCTAATTCCACCTCATATTTCACACTTAAGGCTTTAACAGGCAATTTCAACAACTCACAAAACTTATTATCCACAAAAGACTTATCTGCTCCAGAATCAAACAATACTCTAGCATAAACATCATTTATGAGAAAAGTACCTGTGATCACGTTGTCATCCTGAACAGCTTCCTTTGCGTCCATCTTGAAGACCCTTGCATTGGTCTTTTTCCCATCCTCGGTTTTCTTGGTGATCTTTGGGCAATTGGACTTAATGTGCCCCTTTTCATTGCAACCGTAACATGTTGCATCTTTCAGCCTTTTGCACTCCAGAGTCTTATGTTCTGAAGATTTGCAAATCCCACAGGGCCTCGGCTGAGGCTGGGATTTCGACTCAAGTCGACACCTCCCAAAATGGTGCTTCTTGCAAATCTTACATTTGGGCTTATCCCCAGATTGTTTCCCATCTTTCTTAGACCCCGACCCTTTCTTGTGGTCATTACTTCCTTAGTGCTTTTTATCTGATCTTCGTGAGGTATCGTCCTCACGCTTCCTCTTACCTTCTTCTGAATTCCTGAGTGATCTCAACCTGACTACGTCCAAGGTAAGAGATAGAGATAGATCAGCTGCTGATCTGAAGGTAGCAGGCCTTGATGCCTTAACACTGGCTTTAATTTCTGGGGCTAAACCCCCGATGAAGCGAGCAATCCTTTTCGGTTCCGGGGTTACCAAGTACGGAACCAGCCTAGATAGGGTATTGAAACTGGTGAGGTAAGCCTGACAATCTAAATTCTTCATCACCAATGCTAGGAAATCTGATTCGATTCTTTCGACTTCGTGCTGCGGGCAATAATTCTCTTTAATAAGAGCAACGAACTGATCCCACGACAAGCTGTAGAGTGGGATCTTTCCAGCAGCTTGGATGAGAGACTTCCACCATGCCAGTGCTTCTCCCTTGAACGATTGGGATACATATTTCACTACGTCCTTTTCAGCACATCCGCTGATGTCAACTACCGTGTCCATTTCATCTAACCAGGTCATACAATCTACTGCTCCCTTCTCCCCAGTGAAGTCCCGGGGTTTGCAAGAAACAAAGTACTTGTAGGTACAGGACTTGGTATGAGGTTTAGCATCAAACACCACCCTTTTTGAGGGAACACTGTTTTGATTTGATGAGTGTCGATCGTCATCTTTCTTGGGTTCATCCTTTTTTGAAGGTGGTTTGCTATGAGCCTCAGAGTGAACCTTTGGCTTGGAATGTGGTGCGGATCGGGTCCTACTTCGGGTTCCGCTTGCTTCACTAAATTGCCTATTTATTGCTTTGGTAACAACATTTTCTACTAATGCTTGCAGCTCCGCACCAGTTACCAGTATTTTAGCATTTTCAGGGTTTTCCGCTGAATGACTGTTTATCTCTTCTGACTTGGCCATGTAGTTTTAATTGCTACATAAAGAAATAAGGACAAGGTTTATTTATAAGCCTAAACAGTACTATCGTTCTTGACGATTTATTGACCATGGTTTTAATAACCATTTTAGTTAATTTGTTAATTATTCAGGATCTTTATCATAATCCAGAATCATAAATTAATAATAACACAATAGGTCAAGTCATGTTAGGCAAATTTATTTCGTAAGCCTAGATTTTATGGAATCGAGGCATTAAGGTTTGAATCAAAGTTCATCACCTTTTCTTGACAGGGAGTTGTAAGCTACCACTGTCTTTTGTCTTATATGACAATAGTTATAGCCCATAGGCATTATATCACAATCAGATGTTTAAATAATAATAAGGAATTTGAATAATTTATTAAAAGGGTGACATGTGTGATTTTGCGGATCACATTAGCCAAGAATGTTAACATGTTTGCATATGTTAACAGAGATTTGAATCTTTTTAAACAGGTTTTACCATATTGGCTAAATTTTATGATAACATAAAAGCTAGGTTTTACCTTTCAAGATTCTTATTATTTTATTAAAATGGTAAATAAAAATAATAAATGTTATTTTTCATATCTTCATATATTATATTCATACACATAAATTTAAAATGAAAAATTGCACTAACCATTCTAATTAAAATTAAACTAGTACAAGTTGCCCTAAACGGGACTTTTACACAAATAACACGCCCACGCAGGAGCTAAACTAACAATCATACCCACGCAGGGGTCAACAGGAAAAAAAAAACATGCCCACGCAGGAGCAGAACATGAAAATATGCCCACGCAGGGGCAGAGTATAGAAACAAATGTCCTCGCAGGGACATGTTTACAATACTAAAATAAACAAACAAACAAACAAGGATTTAACGATCCTTCTTGCCTTTTCCCTTGATCAAGTTCACCATCTTCTTGAACATCCCTTGGTTATGCCTACGGTCTTCCTGCACCTCCTGCCGCACCTCATTTATCCCTTGAAGGATTTCCTGAAACTGTGGCGGTGACATTATCGGCGTCTGCGGAGGTTGCTGATAATGCGGAGGTTGAGGGGGAGGTGGTTGCTGATACCCATATGGTGGGTATCCATAAGTCGGGTGTCCCGTAGTCCAGGGACCTCCATAGGGACCTTCCGGATGGAGAGCATTGTATTTCGCAGCTACCCAGTAGGGATCCTCTGCAAAGTTGTAATTTGTGTGGATCGGCTGCTCGAAGGGATTGTATGCCGCCGCGCCAGTGTAAGCAGGGATTGGGTCTCCAAAACCCAGTGGAGGTGGTGGCGCGACTGGCGCATAGTTTACTTCTGAGACGGGGTGTGAAAATTCTCCCATCTCTGGTTCTTCGTGAACTGGCGAGTACCGGCTGCCACTTGAAAGTGGAGGGGTGCTGATGCGCACTCCCCCTCACGCGGAAATCCGTGCGTTCATTCTTCTTCGCCTCGGGGACGAGGGAGGCTGAAGCTGAGGTGGTGGTGGCGGTGGAGTGACCGCGACAAGTCGGGAATCCTCAGAAGGATTCTGCTGCTGCTGCGGCTGGTGCAGGGGAGAGCTGTGCTGGTGCAGGGGAGAGTTGTGGTGACTGGGAGTAAACGCCCAATCACACAGTCTGAATCTCTCTTCAAAACTGTTGGGACCATTATAAGGTGATCCCACAAAAGGTGACCCATCCGAAATTTCGATGGGGTGGTTCGGAGTTCCTGATGGTGGTGGTACAGGATCGGTGTCTTCATCTATATCCATCGCGTTGCCACCAGAAAAATGATCTTCAGGTCCAAGTTGGTTGAAACCCACTGGTGCTCCAAGGTAGTCGGCAGGGTTAAACTGGCCTTGGAAAACAGGCGACAGGTGGTCGAAAGGTGAGTTATGTCCTTGAAGAGGAATGTAGGACTGGGGGGAGTTGTGGGGCTCATTTTCAGAATGAGGCCCAAAAGAGTGTGGGATAGAAGGGGAGGTACTCAGTGAAACCGAGCGCCTAGCTGGTTCAATGTAGGTCCTCCATGGCTCTTGAGAACCCGGGTTGTGGGGATCAGAAGGTGTTCGCCGGTGCGAAGGTCCGGCTTCATGGTCATTTGGGGCGACGAGTGGCCCTTTTCCCCTTCCTCTTCCTCTCATCCGTGGCGGCATTTTGTCAACCTGTCAAAAACAAACAAGTGATACAAAAATATATATAAGACAAAGTTAGAAATAAAACAAATTTGGATAATTCCTAAGTTCTTTGTCTAGACTTGAGAATCGAGGAATGTGCAATTGTGTAACTGAGATTAAACACAAAAGGCTAGTGTTTAATTCACTCAGTGTTGGCTCTGATACCAACCTGTCACACCCCTATTTTCCACGTGTCACCGGTGGGCTCGGTGTGGAGTATCGTGACGTAGTTGATATCATCATAAGTCAAACAACACAATATATAAATGCACAGCGAAAGCAAAGATAGATTCATTTCAACTTTAATAAATTGTAATATTAAATATCACGAAATAGTTGAAACGGATCCACAGGCGGATCAAAATAAAATAAGATATTGTTCAACAGTTTTATTGACATCCAAGCTTGCGAGACTTATTGTGGACGCTAGAAGACAGCCAGCCTAGTACGAGTAGTACCTGCACTTAACCTTTTGGAAAATACGTCAGTTTACACTGGTAAATACAATTTAACTGACTCATTTTGAAAAGGTTTGAAAATTGATTTGAATGCACGTGGCACAAAACATTTTATAACTTGGGATAATTATGTGAATATAATCTTGTAAGTGAATTACATGTTACTTATGCGTTCAGTAGCCCGATCCGTAGATCGGGTTAAAGATTAATAGACACACCACATTATTTGGTTCGGCACTGACGGGTGTACGCCTACACCCCGTGCTTAGGTCGTGGCCATCTCGTATGATGATGCCAAGGATATCCGGGACATGGTCATTAACCCCCCAAAGGCTTTAAGCAAACAAAACATTTCAAAATGTAGCATATCAATGATTTAACCTCTATTCGATTAAAGATTCAATGCCAGACCAAGCGGTATTTTATATACCGTACCCCAAGCCCGTACAGGGAAAATAAGTTAAAAGTATTTACCTTTGTAAGTATAAATCACAATTAGCGAGTGCGGGTAGCTTTTACTGGTTCTTCTATTCTGGAACAAAGGTTTATAATAACCTATTAGATTTCTAACGGGTCTTTATTTAAGCCTAAACTTAGACCGGTTAGTTTTTTAGGAAAAATACGGTTCAAACGCACGATTAAGCGAAGAACGGAATGGAATGTGATTTAGACCCGACAAGTTTGAAGACTTGTATAATATGGGTAAACTAAATACATTCTGGATTTTGAGACAAAAATGATAAGGTTTGACCCGTTCGGTTAATTTATGCAAACTAGTTACATAAACCGAACCGAACGCGAAAAGGGCGTCACGGGTAACCATAAGAGTCATATGCAAGTTCCCTGAGTTAATATGCCTTGAACATATTGTGATATCAGTAAGGTATCTTCTATTATGCCCCAAACGAATTTAAACTCAACTTATGCCTCATAAGGGCATTTTGGTCATTTAAAAGATTATAAAAGAGTTTAATTAGTAATCTGAGTTACAAGTCTGATTTATACAGTAAATACACTTAATTTAATAAGTTATAATAGTAGGGTATGACCTATATGTGAAATTTATCACTTAAAACCAAACTATGCACCTTAGGGGTATTTTGGTAATTTCACAAAGGCTAAAAAGGTCAAAACTGGAAACCTGAGTTTAAAAACTTTTACTTACTGTTATTAAATAAAAATATACTAAAAATATCAGTAGGTGTCAACCTTATATGTTCAATATGGTTATAGTACGTACTATGCTTTAAAAACGCTTAAAAAGGCGATTTGGAGCCATTTCCAGGTTTTCAAAGGAAAGCTGATATTTTTATAATTCCAGAAGGCTCAAAATATTCTATTTATCAATTAAAATCAGTAGAAAAAGGTTTGGGGTCAAAAGGATTTGTAAAACTCATTTGATGGCTTAAAAGGGCAAAACCGGCATTAACCGAATCAAACTTAGAGACCTATGTTATGCTCAGCCAAAAATTAAATAAAAATCTTCAAAAATCCCAAAATATTATATTACATCAGTGGGTAAAAAGTTTGATATCAAAAAGTGGGTTTAAATAGGCTATACGCTAATTACGCCGTTTAATTAACATAAAGCTTTCAAATTACGCTAATGAGCATAACTCTTAATCTAGACCTCAAACTGATGTAAATTTTTAGGTGCAAGTTTATAAATCAGTAACTAAGGTTTCTACTCTTTTACGTTTTCAAAAATCACGTTTTATAGTCAAAAGGGCATAATAGTCAACATTTAAGCATTAATCGGAAACATGCATATGAATCGGATAAATAATGAACCAAGTTGTATAATCTCATAGAGTTATACTTATGTGAAACCTGGTCTAAAATAAGCTCTAAGATAGATCTAAAACATGCATAGATGGGTCAGAACTGAAAGTCAAAGCAAAAGTCAATTTAGGGTTATTGTAGGGTCTTATATATCAAATTTGATCTCACAAGATGATGCCACAAGGGTCTACAAATGTTACCAGATGTGCACAGGTGCCCCTATGCATGAAAAACCATTGGAGGGAGCCTCTGGTATAAAAAAACAACAGATTAAAGTCGGTTTCAGGCTGTTAACTGGAATCTGCATGTTTTTGTCGCTGGCAGGTCGTAGGCGGGCCGCGAAGACCCCCTCGCGGGGCGCGTACAAGCGTGCAACCAGCCAAACAAGTTTCTATTTATTACAATTCAGTCCTTGGTCCTTTGTAACGTGGTTTTACTTGTTTTTCTTGCACTTTAGACCCTCTAACCTGATTTTTAAGGACCTTGGGACTTTTACAAACTTGGTTATGTCCTTGGTTAACTTTGTGCTTACCCGAAAAGTCACAAATTTCAACGTTGACGCATTTAACCCTTCGTACACGGTTTTGATCATAACTTTCTCATACGATAACGAAACTTTATGAAATTTTTACCACATATTCTAGTGACTATATTTTATCGTTACAAAGCTTCGGGTTTGCTAAAAGGTCACTCAGAGGTATACTTTCAACATGTTGACACATTTAGCCCCTGTAGTTTGTAATTCCTCACTTTCTTTCATTTTCAGCTTCGTATGATCCATGATTTATTCGTTTAAGCTTAAAACACCATATAGGGTTATTGTAGGGCCTATTTATCCATTGTTGACACTTTGGACCCTTATATTCACATAGTTTCACTGTTTGTCAACTTTAGTCCCTCTAAAGTACTTTTTCACATATTCAAAGCTCATAACACGTGTCAATACATTATTTGACGTAAATTTTCGAGGTGTTACATGAGCGTAAATCGATTTTAGAGAAAAATAGAGCTCCTTGCAGTTGGTCAAACAAATCATTGATTCTCGGTAATGGATACCGATTTTTAATCGTGACTTTGTTCAATTCACGGTAATCAATGCACATTCGCATTGACCTGTCTTTCTTTTTAATGAATAAGATCGGTGCTCTCCATGGTGATGAGCTTGGCTGTATGAATCCTTTCCCCAACAATTCATCCAATTGTTTCTTTAACTCTTGCATTTCTGCAGGTGCCAAACGATAGGGCGTTTTGGCAGTTGGTGCGGTTCCTGGTAGCAGATGAATTCGAAATTCGACTTCCCTGTCTGGCGGTAGTCCTGGTAATTCTTCTGGGAACACATCTGGAAACTGGGATACTACTGGAATATTCTTCAGTTCTTTTTCTTTAGTGTTAGTGATTATAGAAATCAAATACACTAATGATCATTTTCTTACATAACTGGCTGTTTTCATTACATAGATGAATTTCGTGGATCTAGAGGGTCTATCTCCTTTAATTGTGATCTTTTCACCTTTTGGTGAATTTACTTGGATTGACTTTTGATCACATAGAATACTAGCTTTATTGGCTATTAACCAATCCATTCATAATACAACATCAAATCCTGCCAGATTCATTGGATAAAGGTTTGTAATAAAACCTTGATTTAAAAATTCTATTATTGCTCCCTGCAAGATTTCGGTAATCTTAATGATTTCCCCATTTGCTGTCTCTACTAGACATTCTTGTGGGAGTTTAGTTAATGATTGATTGAGAAATTTGCAAAATGAAGTATTAATAAAACTTTGGTTTGCACCAGAGTCAAATAATACTTTAGCAAAAACATCATTAACTAAAAACGTACCGGCAATCACGTCCGGAATCATCTTGGCTTCTTCTGCAGTCAGAACAAATGCCCTAGCATTTTTAGTAGTCTTGTTGTTTATGGCTGGAGCTAGTTTTGGATAGTGTGGCTTGATGTGACCTTTTTCTCCACAGTTGAAGCATACTCCATTACTAGGTTTCTTCCTATAATCTTCTTCCTTGTGCCTTGGTGTCTTGCAGAAATTGCAGTAAGTGGAGCATCTTCCAGAATGCTTCTTCTTGCAGGCCTTACAGAAAGGTGCAGAGTAGAACCTACATTTTTCCCACGATGGGAATTTCCATATCGGAACTCTTGGGTAAGCCTTTGAGCTAGGTTCCTTCTCTGGTCCTCTTCTAGCGTACGTACTAATTCATCAGTCAAGGTGTTTGCTAGTTCTACAGCTTCTTCTATGGTTTGGGGTCTAGCTGCCTTGACTACATGTCTAATCTCGCTGATTAATCCCCAGATGTAACGGGAGATTAATACTGGTTCTGGTGATGCAAGGGTTGGCACCATTCTAGCATATTCAAAGAATGTAGTAGTGTAACCCCTACTATCTAATCCAGTCATTCTAAGGTTTAAGAACTTATTTGCTATCTATTCTTTTTCATTGGGAGGGCAGAATTTCCTTTCCACCATGTTCTTAAATTCCTCCCATTCCATATTGTAAACCCTGTCACTTCCCCTAGACTGGAGGATAGTGTTCCACCATTCTAAGGCTGAGTTTTTAAACAGACTAGAGGCAAACATTATCTTATTCTCTTCCGCACACTTACTTATTTTCAAGACTGCCTCAGTCTTTTCGATCCAGCGTAGAGCTGCAATGGCACCTTCATTGCCCGAGAATTCTATTGGTTTACAGGACCAGAATTCTTTATAAGAACAACCATAAGACATGGTTCTTCTTCTTTTGGGAATGGGCACTTGAAGTATGGGTGTCACACCCCGATATTTCCACATATTACCGGTGGGCCCGGTGGGGAGTATCGTGACGTAGTTGATATTATCATTGTCAATACACACAATATAATAGCACAGCGGAAGGCTTGGTGAAAATTACTATTACAAACCATAGTGTCCGAGTGTCCAAATAAAAGAATATACAGACTTGGTTGTAATAGAGATCCATAGGCGGATCATAAAATAAAGTACAAGAAACTGAAATAACAGACTCCAGGCATCTAAGGATTTGCAAGATCCTCTTATTGACACCGAGTAGCTCTAGCCTAGTTACGTGAGGTACCTGTCACTTAGTTTTTGGAAAATACGTCAGTTTTCACTGGTAAATACAATTAAATGACTCATTTGAAAAGAGTTTAAGAAAATTGATTTAAGCGCACAAAGCACAAACCATTTATAACTTGGGACAATTATTTAAGATAATCTTGTATACAGTTTTACATGTTTGTCTTAGATATGGGGCCGGTTTGGAAGCCGGTCATGATTAACCGACTCACCACTTATAGAACCCACAAAGGAGTTATCCCCAACATGTGGGTTATATTTGAATTTGCATCTGTTAGGTGTATGCCTACACCCCGTGCATAGGTCGTGGCCATTTTCAAATGAAATGAGCCGAGGATATCCAGGACACGGTCGTATTAACCCCCATTGCTTATGTTATCAAACAAGACAGATTAAAACAGGTTATGTAAATTTATTAATCACAATCCGATTAAATGATTTCATACCCGACCAAGTGGTATTATTATAATACCATATCCCAAGCCCGTATAAGGGAAAATAAGTTAAAAGTATTTACCTGAGCTAGATGAAAGAAGTAACTCAGCCGTATATTCCTAAAGCCTTATGAAAGTATCTTCTACCAAAGCTTCTCAATCTGTATAGAAGGTTTATTAACCTATTAGGATACTAACGGGTCTTTATTAGAGGGAAAGACTTAGACCGGTTAGTTTGAAAGATACATTATGGTTCTAAACGCTAGATTAAGCGGAGACCTGAATGGAATGTGGTTTAGACCCAACAAGTTCGGATACTTGTATAATTTGGGTAAACTAATCACATTCTGGATTTTGAAGATTAAATGATAGGGTTAAACCCGTTTCGGCTATTTTTTGTAAACTAGTCACATAAGCCGATCCGAACGCATAAATGCATAACGGGTAACCAAATGAATTATGTACAAGTCCCGTAAGGGCATTTTGGTCATTTTAATGTTTGTAAAAGAGATTTTATAAAAAACTGAGGTTCTGGTCTTTGGTAATTAGTAAAAATATTTATTTTATCATATTACATCAGTAAGATATCATATATATGTGAGGTTTACCATTTATGGACAAACTATGCCCCGAAAGGGCATTTTGGTCATTTCACATATGCTTTTAAGGACATTTTTGGAAGTCTGAGTTCATGACTTATACTTACTGTAATAATATTAAAATTTACTTAAAAGTTCAGTAGGTAACAAGTCTTAGATGTTAAATATGGCTTAAAACCATACTATGCACCTAATTAGCGTAAAATCGCTAATTGACGATAATTAAAGTGTTTTATGGAAATCTGAGATTTTGATCAGTTTTAATTGTTCAAAATAATTTATTTAATGTATGAAATCAGTAATAAAAGGTTTGGTATTCAAATTATTTGTTAATCTCATTTTATGCATAAAAAGGGTATTATCGTCATTTACCGAATTATGCAAGAACTCCAAGATAAGATCAGATTATAATCACATAAAAAATTCCAAGAATCCTTAAAAATAATATCTTAACAGTAGGTAATGAGTTTTTGGGTCAAAACCTATGCTTAAACATGACTTATGCAAGATATCGCAATAATAATAATTAAAAAGCTTCAATTTACGATATCGAGCATAACTTCTGTTTGAGACCAAGAACTGATGTCAAATTTTTGGGACATACTTATATATCAGTAACAAATGTTTTTATCCTCTCACATTTCTAAAAAGCTCGTTTATATGTCAAAAGGGCAAAAATGGCATTTATAAGCATAATAACAGACATGAGTATATAATTCAAAGTATTAAGGACCAAGTAATATAACTCCAGGGGGTTATACTACTGCATAAATTCGTCCTAATGGAAGCTTAAAACATGGAAGGATTAAGCTTAATCGGGTCAGAACTGAAAGTCAAATTAAAAGTCAAGCCTTTGCGACTTTCGGTTGTGAACCGACCCTAAACTGATAATTGTCGGGTTGAACATGCTTAAACATGTTCTAATACTAATTACCAAGTTATTAGAATGATAAAATATGATTTATAACCTCTGCATTGTTAGTTATAATTATTATTTAAAATTCTGGCCAGTTTGACTTTTTAACTTAATAGTTTGACCCGACAAATAACTAGGCAAACGAAATAATTAGGAGGTGCCCTTTTAAGGGTTAATCACCTACCTAATTATGGTCACATAATCACTTTCAATTCGGACAGTGACTGGACCATTTGTGATTAAACCGAAAGTCAAAGTCAAATTACGATAACTTTGACTTTTCGATTTCTAAACTAAAAACTGAACTAAGGAAGGGGGCTAAGACACTTACAATGGGTCCTAGCTATCTTTTCTACAAGAATAAGTTCCCCTTAGGTCCAAGAAACTCCAGTTGAGAGAGTAGGAAAGATATGAGTGAAGTGAGCAAATGAAATGTTCAACATGGAGTCCTATTTATAGGTGAAATCCATGAATTCAGATCATTGCAGGTGTTTTGGAGTGATCCTAGATGATAACATGTGTCCTAGTGGTATTCTAAAACCGTCAACAAGCCCCAAGTATCGAAATTCAGGCCTCTAAGGCGGTGCAACAGGCTGCAACATGCAGCTGTCAACATTTTGCAGAACTGGCACTTTTACGCGGGCCACGTAAGACTCAAAGGGAGTCTACGCGGGCCGCGACAACCTTCTGTTCAGGTGAAAATTGTTTCAGCTTTGGCAGTTTCAGTCCCTGGCCCTTTGTAACTTTATTTAACTTCATTTTTGGCATATAAGACCCTTGTAGTTAGTTTGTAGAGGACAATGGGAGTGTAACCAAACTCCGTTAGGTCCGGTTTCCTTAAATGATCACCAAAACACTAGTTTCATCATATTGACACTTTTCACCCAAAGTCTTGAAAACTTACATAACGATCTTGAAACCATGTGAAACTGATATCACTTATCCTTGGGAGTATATTTGAAAATTACGAAGCCTCGAGTTCGTTAAAAGGTCACTCAGAGGTAAGAATTAACATGTTGACACGTTTAACCCCTGTAGTTTTATAATCTTTCGATTATTTTCAATAACGGCTTCTTATATCCAATTTATTACTTGTTTAAGAATATATTCTTCGTGTATGGTCATTCAGAGGCACAAGTTTGGCATGTTGACACATTTAGTCCCTTTGGTTTCATATTTTTGTCGTTTGTCAACTTTAGTCCTTCAAACTAAATCTTTCACATGATTAGGGTCTAGGACACGTGTCTTCACATAAATGGACACGTTTTTACGTGGTGTTACATCCTCACCCCCTTAAAAGAAATCTCGACCCCGAGATTTACTGGAATAAGTGAGGGTACTTCTATCGCATAGTGGACTCAACTTCCCACGTATATTCAGGGCCTCTACGGGCATCCCATTTGACTTTTACTATAGGCACATGTTTCCTTTGGAGCTTCTTAACCTGTCGATCCTCGATCGATATTGGCCTTTCAATAAACCTCAGGCTTTCATCAATCTGTATGTCTTTATGAGACATTGCTAGCGATTCATCAGCTAGACATTTCTTTAGATTACAGGCGTGAAACACATTGTGAATTCCACTAAGCTCCTCAGGCAAGTTTAGCTTATAAGCTACACTGCCGACACATTTGATAATCTCGAATGGTCCAATATACCTTGGGCTTAACTTACCCTTCTTACCAAAACGCATCACACCCTTCCAGGGTGATACTTCTAGTAAGACTTTATCGCCTACCTCAAACTTTAGAGGTTTTCGCCTCTTGTCAGCATAAATTTTCTGCCTATCCCTGGCAGCTTTCAGGCGATCATGAATTTGGACAATCTTGTCCGTCGTTTCAAGGACTATCTCAGCTACTGATAATTGAGCTTCTCCTACTTCTGCCCAACAAACAGGCGTTCTGCATTTTCTTCCAAACAATGCCTCAAAAGGCACAGCCTGAATGCTAGTATGGTAACTATTATTATAGGAGAACTCGGTCAATGGTAGATGGTCATCCCAGCTACCACCCAAATAAATTACAAATGCACGAAGCATGTCTTCCAAGGTTTGAATTGTACGTTCACTTTGTCCATCCGTTTGAGGATGGTAAGTAGTACTAAAATTCAAACGAGTGCCTAATGATTGTTGGAAACTTTTCCAAATGTGAGAGGTGTATCTAGTATCTCTATCAGATATAATAGATACCGGCACTCCGTGGAGAGATACAATCGTATCCATGTATAACTGAGCTAGCTTGTCAGAGCTATGAGTCTCCTTGATGGGTAAGAAGTGTGCTGACTTAGTCAGTCTATCAACTATGACCCATATAGTATCATTTTCATGTCTTGTTTTAGGTAACTTGGTTATAAAATCCATGGTTACCATCTCCCACTTCCATGTGGGAAGTTCTGGCTGTTGTAGCAGACCTGACGGTTTTTGATGTTCCGCTTTAATCTGAGCGCATGTCAGACATTTTGCTACATGTGTGGCTATAGATTTCTTTAAACCTATCCACCAATAATTAGCTTTCAAATCTTGATACATCTTGTCACCTCCAGGGTGAACTAAGTATTTGGAATTGTGAGCTTCCTGGAGGATTATATCTCGAAGTCCTCCATGAATAGGAACCCAGATTCTTCCATTCATTCTAAGGATTCCATCCTTGCCAGGTGCTAATTGTTCAGCAGTTACACCTAACTTTTCACTTGGAAAGTTAGTTTCCAGTATAGATTCCTTTTGTGCAGCTAACAGCCTTTCATTCAAGCTATTTTTAAGCTCAATGATCTTGGCATTTATCCTTATAGGTTTGACTCTTTCTTTTCGGCTTAGAGCATCAGCGACTACATTAGCTTTACCAGGATGGTAGAGAATTTCACAATCGTAGTCATTCAGAGTCTCCATCCAACGGTGCTGTCTCATATTAAGATCCTTTTGATTGAATAAGTGTTAGAGACTTTTGTGATCCGAATATATCACACATTTAGTTCCATATAGATAATGTCTCCATAACTTTAGTGCAAATAAAACGGCACCTAACTCTAAATCGTGGGTGGTGTAATTCTTTTCGTGCACCTTTAGTTGTCGTGATGCATAGGCAATCACCTTGCCTTTCTGCATAAGTACACAACCCATATCGGTGTGTGACACATCACAATACACGACAAACTCTTCAATTCCTTCGGGCAATGTCAACACCAGAGCATTGCTCAATTTTTGTTTAAGAATCTCAAAAGACTCTTGTTGCTTTAGACCCCAATCAAACTTCACATTCTTGCGGGTCAGAGTAGTCAATGGTGCAGCTATTCTTGAGAAGTTCTCAATGAATCTTCTATAATATCCGGCTAATCCCAGAAAGCTACGGATTTCAGTCGGAGTATTTGGTGCTTCCCAATTCATTATGGCTTCTATCTTAGCGGGATCTACTTGGATACCTCGCTCATTGATAACATGTCCAAGGAATTGGACTTTGCGAAGCCAGAATTCGCATTTTGAAAACTTAGCATACAGTTTCTCCTTTTGTAGCAATCCTAAGATACACCGAAGATGTTTCTCGTGGTCGACTTCGCTACGAGAATAAATAAGCATGATGTCTATAAAGATGATGACAAACTTATCTAAATATGGCTTGCAGACTCAATTCATGAGATCCATGAATGTTGCGGGTGCATTAGTGAGCCCGAAAGGCATCACTAAGAACTCATAATGTCCATACCTTGTTCTGAACGCTGTCTTAGGCACATCTTCAGTTCTAACCTTGAGTTGATGATACCCAGATCTTAGATCGATCTTTGAGAAGAAACTTGCCCCTTGAAGTTGGTCGAATAAGTCGTCGATCCTGGGTAAAGGATAACGATTCTTGATTGTCACCTTATTTAATTCACGATGATTAATGCATAAACGCATTGATCCATCCTTCTTCTTCACAAACAATATTGGAGCTCCCCAAGGCGAAGAGCTGGGTTGTATGAAACCCTTTTGTAGTAAGTCATCCAATTGAGTTCTGAGCTCTTTCATTTCAGTAGGCGCTAACCGGTAAGGAGCTCGCACAATTGGTGCAGATCCTGGTAGAATGTCTATCCTGAATTCAACTTGCCTCTTAGGAGGTAATCCAGGTAATTCATCAGGAAAGACATCAGGATACTCAGATACGATTGGAATATCTTCAATCTTGGGTTTTGGTTCATCAATAGTCACTTGTGCCATGTAAATGGCACATCCGTTCTTCAGACACTTCGAGGCTTTGAGGAGAGACACGTTGTCAGGCAACCCATAATGTGTGTCTCCATGAATGGTGACTAATTCACCAGAAGGGGTTTTGATGTTAACTAGCTTTTTATCGCAGGCTATTTGGGCTTGGTTATGCGATAACCAATCCATGCCTATCACTACATCAAACCCAGCCAATTTCATTGGCAAAAGGGATAGCGGGATAGAATGATTCTTAATGGATATACAGCATCCATCAAGAAGAGTTGAAGCTGATTCTAAGGTACCATCTACGAGTTCTACCTCATATCTTATGTCTAGAGTTTTAATAGGCAGATTCAGTAATTTACTAAACTTATGGTCTACAAAAGACTTATCAGCACCTGAATCAAATAAAACTCTAGCGTAAATATCATTAATGAGGAAGGTACCTGTTATAACATTATTGTCGTTCACCGCCTCCCTGGCGTTCATCTGAAAGACCCTTGCATTGGTCTTCTTTGCCTCTTCTAGCTTCTTTGCATTCTTAGGGCAATTATTCTTAATGTGCCCCCTTCTCGTTGCAACCATAGCAGGTTGCATCCTTGATGTTTCGGCACTCCACAGTCTTGTGCCCTTTCTTCTTGCAGATCCCACAAGGTTTAGCTTGTGGGTCCTGATTGCACTTTCCAGAGTGCCTCTTGTTACACGTTTTACATTTGGGCTTGTCATCCGACTGCCCCTTTTTGAAACCAGAGTTTCCCTTCTTCTTTTTGTTTGAATGATGGGACTGGTCTTCCTCCCTTTTTCTCTTACCCTCTTCGGTGACTTTCTTTTCCCTACTCCTTACAACATCGAGAGTAAGTGATAAAGATAGATCTACAGCAGATCTATAGGTATCAGGCTTAGAAGCCTTGACATTTCCTTTAACCTCTGGGGCTAAACCACCAATAAAACGCGCAATGCGTTTGGGTTCAGGGGTGACCAAATACGGTACAAGTCTCGACATGGAGTTAAAACTGGTCACATAGGACCTGCAATCCAAATCCTTCATCACCAGAGTGAGGAAGTCAGTCTCTATCCTTTCCACTTCATGCTGAGGACAGTAAGTGTCTTTCATAAG
This sequence comes from Helianthus tuberosus, assembly GCA_030545235.1. Taxonomy (NCBI): domain Eukaryota; kingdom Viridiplantae; phylum Streptophyta; class Magnoliopsida; order Asterales; family Asteraceae; genus Helianthus; species Helianthus tuberosus. The sequence goes on from JARYGA010006881.1 coordinate 19,033, forward strand.
ATCAACAAATTTGTTCCAGGAAAGGTTATACAAAGGAACCTTTCCAGTGGATTGCACCAAGGCTTTCCACCATGTTAGAGCGTCACCCTTGAAGGACTGAGATACAAACTTAACGATGTCCTCCTTTGCACACCCACTGATATCAATCATCGTTTCCATTTCATCTAACCACTTCATACAATCTATTGCTCCCTTTTCTCCTGTGAAGTCTCTTGGCTTACACGAGACGAAGTATTTGTAGGTACAACCTTTGTTGTACCTAGGAGTCTGATTCAACACAACATTCTGAGATTCAGATCTCTGGTTGGATGAATGTTGAGATTCATCCTTTTTCAATGCATGCGAATGTGATAAGGGTTTTGTATGAGTTTTGGACCGAACATGACTCGGTTCTTTGAATATTTTATCCACAACTTGAGCAACTGCTGTATCAATCATTGCTTGTAACTCAGCATTTGTAAGATTTATCCTCGCTTCATTATTGTTCCCTTCTCTCGGATGACTATTTGCTTTATCAGAGCCAGCCATGATTTAGGTACTATAATTTAGCATTAATGATTTATTTAGATTAGAAAATGAATCATCATATTGATGATTAGATGGCCATGGTATTTATAAACCATATGGACCACTTTAATAATAAGTCAAAAATCTATTTGATCAAGATTTGCCTAGGCTACAATTGAACCATTATAGACAATCAATAGGATATAATCCTGTATATTTATCGGACAGGGGACATAAGTCACATCTGTCAATGTTAGAGAGACATTTTCATATAGCACAAGACTCGTCTCGAAGGACATTCAGATGGCACAAAAGGTCTTGCCACAAGGACGATTAAAACATGATCTCTTGGATCGGTGATCTTTTAGGGGTCGAACATTCGTTCATCGCCCTTCTGAAAGAAGTTTATAAAATAAACTGTCACTGTCATAAATACACCTTCGCGCAAAGGCTTTCATTTCAATCGGATGTTTTATACATCATATTGATGTTTAATAGCCATGATTCACATTGATCATATAGGCTATGAAGATGGCTTGGAAGAATCCAAGTACCTTTGGAAGCTAGTCTGATCTCTCAAGTCACACAGCCAAGAATGTTAACATGTTTTTAGATGTTAACAAGGAATCACTTTCTTAAAAAGGTTGTACCATCATAGCCATTAATATTGGCTTGGTTATACCTTTAAGAATTTCTTTTGGCAGATCAATTTAAAAATTGAAATGTTATTGACAAAATGATGTAATAAAATACATATAAAAATTTTCCAAAAGAAATTCATTGAAATACTAAGCGATTACAAGATATGCCCTAAACGGGTCTTGAAATAACAAATACCCATGTAGGGACTACAGAAAAGAAAATAAGTCCACGCAGGGACAAAGTATAGAAATAAAATGCCCTCGCAGGGACTTGATTGAAAATACAATACAAAATAAAGTAAACTTCTACTTCTTTTTGCCTTTTATGAAGTTCCCGAGGCCTTTAAGAAATTTGTTATGCTTTTTCTCACGTTCCTCTGCTTTGTGTTCAACCCGATCCAACCTATGCAGAATTTCTTGTGTTTGCATTTGTGAAGGTGGGGGTTGTTGTTGGTAAGGAGGGTATTGATACCCATGCATGTCACACCCCGAAATTATCAGAGCTGGCGTGACTGGACTGGTATCTTCATTGCACAGCGGAAGCAAATAAGCTAAGTCTTTTTAGAAAATTGAACGCCACTAAGTACTCGTATCTCCAATGGTTCTCCTATTCCAACCGTGCCTTGTCTTAGAACTGTAACCTGAGAAAGAAACATGCGAAAAATTAACATAAAGTTAAGCGAGTTCATAGTTTGTTTGTAAAAGATTTGAAATAAATCTTTTTGAATAACCGGTTTGTGAAACAGTATTGAGAAAACGAATTTAAAAATCATTTTTCTTGCCAAGTTATATGGAAACGTTGTGTTTGTAACACATTATGTTCATAAAAACCATGTATTTGTAAAGTCTCGTATTTGTAATGTTCATATAACCGTCAATGCCCACCCTGACTTTGACTCCATACCCGCATAATCCTATGCTTTGAATTTTGTATAAAACATGGTATTTAATTTGTAAGAACAAGTATTTTTTTTTGTAAGTATAAAATCCCTGGTATGTAGCTAATAAGGAAAAAGAGATCACCAATGGTTTGCAAGGCCATTGATATGTGTGAAGTGCCGTAGGAAGACTCAAACCTAGAGGATTTTGCGTCGGGTTCAAAGTCACCCCGAGGTCCGTTATGTTGGGCCTGGGGCTGGGCTCGCTACACCCAGATAGATCTACCGCTTACGACCCTCGGTCCTACAATGAGGATTAATGGCCTCCAGTTCCCGCCTACCCACTCACATGATCTAAGTAGTAAACCCTCCTTAAGCTAACCATACCATGTATAAAATGTCTGTAATCCTTTTGTAATATGTCTGTATGTATGAAAATCCCTGGTCTCCCTGACCAAATCCCTGGTCTCCCCGACGTAAATCAATCACATTTCGAAAATAAGCATTTGTTTTGTAAAAACCGGTATGTTTAGTATAAACCTTTCGTAAATCATTTGAGTTCCTCGAAATCCCTTCATAATATGATGTAGAAATACGAGTTTTGCGTTTGTTCAAAACTTTGTGTGTGTTTTTTTTTTTTTTTTTTTGCAAAACGTGCATGTCTTTCCACCCCGAAAACATTTATAAAAAATGTAAAGCCGTCAAAAGTGGGGTTATGAACTCACCTGAATATTCCTGTGCAAAGCTAGCTATATACGACTTCGTGATGTCGTTTCCAAGACGAGACTCGCTAGCGTGCATTCTACAATATTCCTATCACAGAATATCTAATAAGTTTCTAAATATACGCAGTAACTAAACAATGTGTCATCGAGCTCTACCGAATTGTTATTCGAACGATTCGACGGTAAGTTGTTAACTTAATGAAAATGATTAAGTTATTCTTGTTATTGCGTTTATTATCGGTAATTAGTAAGTCTTGGAAAGACTTAGTTCTCGAGAGGTTTAAAATATATAAATATTTATAAAAAATATAAATATATCGATAGGATAGTGTTAGTCGTCTCGAGATGTCGTACGTGTATATAAAGAATATTTATATGAAAACATCACATAACACTCCCGTATCATGTATCGCGTCTCCCGTGAAAAGTATCAAAAGATGTGTATATGCCGTTTAGGCGTTTGAAATAAATATAAAACCACATTTATTTTAATAAGAGAATTCGTATTGTATGGTACTTGAAATAAATATAAAAACTATATTTATTTTGTAAAACGAAGGCGTGTTCGGCGTTTGAAACAATACAAATAATTATATTGATTTCATAAAAGATTCGTCGAATTTTCGAAGTTTAAAATAAATATAATAACTATATTTATTTGTTGTAAATAATTTCCGAATCATTGATATCGAAAGTTGTAAAGTGTTTGTCGTTTGAAATAAACTATGTTTATATTCATTAAAATAATCGTCGACATTCGAAGTTTAGAATAAGTATAAACAACATTCATATTATATAAGAACCGTATCATGTTAAGTGTTTGAAAATAAATATAAAAGTGATTATATTTATTTTAATAAATAGTTCGCGTTATTGACGTTCCTTGTAGGCTATAAAAATGTCGTCGAAAATAATACGCATTTGTATCTTGCTTAAGAAAAGTAACATCCGATTGGTTTTGCTTTATATTAAAAGTGATTTGTTTAACGGATTTTCTCGAAAAATGGGCAGAGTTTCCTCTGTTTTTGGACGCCCCGACAACACAAGTTGTCGTTATTTTCCAAAATTCAACAATTTTCAATCAAGATTCAACTAAACTATATATGTAATTTCGGCAAATATATATATATCAAATGTAAATTATAATTGGTTGGTTCGAGCTCGTTTTCACGCGACATAAGTTATAAAAACAATGAAATAAATCGCGCTGCTAAATCATTTACCAAATCCTCGTGTTGATTCATTGAACCGCTTGACTGAGTTGACCGGGTTGACCGAGTTGACTCGGTTTGACCTGAAATCAAATCTGACCTGCATTTGCCCGAACCGAACCGTGGCTCCATTGACTGCCAACTTTGACTGAATTTGACCCGAAATGCAGCTGGGTTGACTCGAACCCGACTGAGTCGCGGAACCCGAAGCAAACATAACCCAAACCTGAACTGCTTCATGATGTGACTCAAACCGGCTGACCTGAATCGAAACCGAGGCTCCACCGAGCCTGAACCGACAACAAAACCACCACCCGAACAGGAACATCATCATCTTCAACACATCAGCAACAGTCATCATTTCAAAAATCGTCAGGAGGCGAAAAGAACCGACTTACCTTGAACTCGCCTAATGATGTCGAGGACCGCCGGTCCGAAGCACAGACTGCCGGAAAATCGACGAGATTTGTCGGATAACGACAAGATCCGTCGATCCAAAACAGGGACCGCGGGACCAAATCTCCGACCTCCGGTCCGTCACCTCTGCGCGTCTCTCTCTCTCCTCGCCGTATTTCCCTCTCTGTCGACTGACCGCCGCTCACCACCACCTGCCGGTGTTGGAGAAGACGACCGGAGTTTCTCTCTCCTCTGCTCTCTCTCTCTCTTGACCTACCCGTCACTCACCACCACCGGCTCCGCCGGTTCTCTGTCGTTGATGTCATGCCGCCACCACCATCAGCCGATAATCAGCACGGGGGGGGGGGGGGGGGGGTGTCGAGTGGGAGAGAAATAGACAAATGGATGTTTGGCTTCTGTTGTGATTTCTATGTGTGGTGGAGGATGAAGTTGTAGTTTGATTTGGATTTGTGTGTGTGTGTGTGTGCATATAATCGAGTGAGAGAGAGGAGGGGAAAAGGCAGGCAATGGTTTGTGTGTGTGTTTATGATCTGAGTTTTTAATAAAAATGAGGGTCCTTTATATAGAAATTTAAGGATTAAGGGTTCTTTTGTGTATTCATATTATATTCAGGTCATGTATTTTACCCTTTGAACCAAAATCTTATGAAGAGATTTGTAGAGATTTTGGATATGTTGTAAAGATTTTGTAAGATATTACAAGATTTCATGGAGATCTTGTATATTATGTGCAGGTTTAGGCTTGTGGGTTTTGGGCTTGGGCCTAGGGTCCACAAGCCCGTCTCACGTGTAAGTGGCCCGTAATTTCTACGAGACTCGTTGACAAAACCCGAACCCCGTATAACGTCAAAAGATAAAATACACAAAAATACAGTCGGTAGTCGTTGTTTGCCTGCCCGTTCGCCGATTACGGTAATAATCACGAAAAATTGTATCGTTGCCGTCTTTAATCCGTTTTTCAATCTGTTTTCGACTGCGATTGCTAAAATTTAATTACGAAGCTAGATTATATCGTAAAAATTTATTTCTTATTGGCGTTGTCAGTATTCTATTCGTTTTCAATCCGTTGCCGTTTAACGTTTCACAGGCTTCTCTGTAAACCACCGTTAGCGCACTGTAAAGTCGGATAAACGTTCCTGGGCACTCCAAAGGCCTAATTAAGTTAATTTGCTCTGTAAACACTAATTATTATTGCGTTAATCATCTGCTAATCACGTAATTAGGTGCCGTAAATCACGGGTTGTCACAATCCACTGAATACCCTGTTGGGTATGTTGGAGGAAAGGGTGAGGGATGAAGTGCATTGAATTGAACTGCCTCAAGATATGGATTCTGGGCAGGAGCTTGGTACCCATAACCGGTAGGAGCGTGATACTCGAATGGGTTATACCCAGACGAACCTTGATAAGTCGGTATAGGGTTATCATAACCCACTGGCGGCGGCGGTGGTGCTAATGTAACTGGCGGGGGATCATCTTCCGGCACCGCATGAGAGGGTCCACCCATTTGTGGATCCTCGGGGATTGGAGGGTATGTGCTTGAAGCTTGAGGGGAACTGAACCTAGGTCCCCCTCGCACAAATATCCGTGCATTCCTCCTTCGCCTAGGTGGCTCGGGGGGTGGTTATGGTGGTTGTTGAGGTGGTTCCTCAACGGGTAAAGGTGGTGGAGAAGCCGCTTGAAGGTATAGTTCCTCCAATGGAAGTTGTGGAGAATTATGAAAAGAAGGAGTGAATTCCCATTCGAACTTGTTCCACCATTCGGCCCATGGGTCGTGGCCTTGGTATGCCGATCCTTGGTAAGGAGAACCGCTAGAGATGCTGATGGGATGAGTTGGTGTCCCGGTTGGCGGCTCTGGATCGGGGTCGTCATCCATTTCCATATCTTGGGAGAAATGGTCCTCGGGTCCTAAAGGATTATAACCATGTGGTACGTTAATATAGTCGTTCGGGCTAAACTGACCCGGAGAATAAAGATCGTGAGAACTAGAATGATGAAACTGTGACAACTGGCACCAAACCAGTAATTTCCGTACACTTTAATTATTATTTAATGACTTCGATTATGTGCTTAATTGTCAGCAATGTATGAACACATGCTAAACAAGTGAATTCATGCACGTTGTATACTACAAAATATTGCTTTATGCATAAACGAGAGCGTTGCGTCAGAAATACTAAGTAAACTCACCGGTAAGACACTCTGTGTAAATAAAACTGCAGAAAGCAGTCAGACAATAAAATTGGAGCCTAGGTGTAGGTCCAAGGCCAAGAATACGTTAAAACCCAAGAGTACATACAAGGGTTTAATATATAGTCATTTCGGAAGCAAAAATATGCACTAAAAAGCACCCGAAACGCACTTTAAGTGCAGAATTTTATATAATTCAGCTCAAATCAGCATTTAGACATATAAATACCATGCAGAAATGTTGTTTTATCATCCAGAATACTTCCCCAAGTGTTGGGAATTGAAAAGGATACAAAAAGGTACTTAAAAGACACTAAAAAGTGTGATTTAGCACTTTAACGAACCGGTATATAACCGAACAACCGGATATTACCCGAAACACCAAAATAATGCTAGAAGCATTGTTTTTATTTTTTCTGAGCTAGTTAGGGTCCTCGAACACCCTAACACACTATATATCTAATAACACACATATATTCCAACTAAATATCATTAGAATCTAACTAGATCCTAAGTGTATATAGTATGTGTTATACGTGCTAGTGTATTAAGACTTAAAAATACACTAAATGCTCATGAGAAGAATAAACACAAAAATACACATACAACATACAAGATACATAATTCGGGTGCAAAGTGCAAAACACGAGACACTTATATTAATTTTTGAGAAAATAATATAAGCAAAATACTTAGTTAAAAATATAAAATATTTTTAACACACCAATACAAATACACAAAAGAGAGTGAATGTACTTCTGCGACGCAAGTCTAGTGACTAACGTTAAGAAAACGCATATAGGTCACGACGTTAATTAAGCAAATCCGGTGAAGTTTACGACGCAAAGTTGTGAGTTCATGCTCCCCCTTTTCTCTTAACTGTTTTCAGTTTTATAACTTCGGGGGTGAAATACATGTACAAATGTTACTATGTTTACAAATGGTATGATGACAAGAAGCACACTTGGTGAGGACGAGTACCAAGTGTGATTAGATAAGAATATAAGAAACACACTTGGTGAGGACGAGAACCAAGTATCATGTGATATGAGAAATGATACGAGAAATCGTGTCACGAATAGGGTACATAAGTACCATTAATCAACTATATACCTAGACCGCAGAACAAAAGGTTAGATCTAACGGGTGCCGGGCAGCCACACTCTCGGTGAGGGCGAGTATCGAGTAGTGCTTTTGTGTCTCAGAATATGCCAACTAGAAAAATGCCTAAGGTTTGGTGACTTCCTATGTCGTGTCACATGTTAATGGCCTTGCTACCCATTAACAAATCCTGATACTTACAGGAATACTTTATTTACTTAAAATTCATACCATACTAAAACTTGAATTATACTTGAGTACGTGGGGTACTCAAGAAAACTTGAATTATACTTGAGTACGTGGGGTACTCAAGAAAACTTGAAATATACATGAGTACGTGGTGTACACATGAAACTTGATTTATATATGAAAACTTGATTTATACATGACACAAACTATGTTTTCATACAAAGTATACAAACGTGAAATACAAAAACTGCATGAATTCACACCAACATTATGTTGACGTTTTTTCCAAAACTCACATGTATTTCAGGTAACTAGGATGGATGTGCGCGTGGTCTTACTCATGCTCGTGGATGTCGCTTTGTTTATCATTAAATAAAGTTGTAACTTTTAAGACAATATGCTATCTCGTGTTGTAAACACTTGACTTATGTTTTCTGTAATGTAATGTTTGAAGTTATTTTGAGCATGTAGTATGTTTACTCTTCGTATGCAATGAGAACCTTTCATGATCACACCTCGTGCTTCCGCCTCAGAAAGGGGTGTGACAGATTGGTATCAGAGCTGCGATTGTAGTGAACCAAGATTCCTTCTCGAGTCTAGTCTACAATCTCTAGGATCCTTTCACGAAAACAATTTTTCAAAGAGTTTTCATTGCATAAAACGTCCCGCGACATCCACTACCTTAAACTGTCTACACGAGTCGAGAAAAGACACTACGAGACTTAGGGTGCACCGAAGTAGCACTTGTCTTTAACTGAGAAATTACTTGCAATTATGTGTGATAATTAGCATATACTAGAAGTAGAATGTCACACGTATACGTGACTCTACCTGAGAGCAATGGCCTATCTGAAGGAAGAAATACGCGGATGAAACGAACTGTGCGGACAGGGCAAGGAGTTACGTAATTATGGATGCATACATAATTATAGAATTCAGTGCACAGAAACCACAGCAAGTCTTGTCACGTATAGATTCCCTCAGTGCAAGCCTATTAAGTACTCTGCTGGAGTAATAATTGTTTGATGTCACTTATGTGGTATATATATACCTGTGAATATATATGCTACTACTGTCTAGTATGACGATATCAAACAAATGTCTAACCCTGTTGTGTTATGTTCTGTCAGAACATGGCACCCAGGAAAACTGTGAATGCTCGCAATGATGATCAACCTCCTCCTCCCCCACTGCCAAGAACTGCTGAAGAGCTGAACGCTCTACTGGAAGAAAGGATCTCCGCTGCAATATCCCAGTACGAAGCAACCCGTACTGCCGACAGTGGAGGACCAAGCAACGCTAGGCGTAACGGGCATGGAGATTCGTCTGGAGGAAACGCAGCTCAAGGTAACCTTAAGACTATGTACTAAGCATGGAGAAATTTATGAACGGTCTCTGTTTCATTATTTCTTCGATTGCTCACATGTGAATTGGTTGAATCAATTCCAGGCTGCACTTTCAAGCAGTTCCTCGACTGCAAGCCGATGAACTATGACGGCACAGGAGGTGCAGTAGCATTTGTGCGTTGGACGGAGAAGACTGAAGCTACTTTCCGCATGAGCAAGTGTACCGCGGATTAGCAAGTCACTTTTGCTACTGGATTGTTTGTCGATGAAGCTCTGACTTGGTGGAACCTGCAAGCTCAGACCTTGGGCGATGATGCCGCTTATGGCCTAACTTGGGATGAACTAAAGGAAAGAATGAGAGAGAAGTATTGCTCTCGTGCTGAACTCCAAAGACTGGAAACGGAGTTCTGGCACTTGACCATGGAAGGTGCTGATATTAATGGTTATACTCGAAGGTTCCACGATCTGTCTAGAGTGCTTCCCTACATGGTGACTCTGGAATTCAAGCGCATTGAACGCTACATTTGGGGACTAGCCCCAGAGTTTCGTGGCATGGTGACGTCGGCCAAACCACAAACAATCACCGAGGCTGTAACTCTGGCTGTCAGCTACTGAAGATTGTGTTCGTATGAAGAAGTTATCGCTGAACCCCACTGAAAAGACCGAGACGCATGCTGAGTCGTCCGGTGACAAGAAAAGGAAACATGCAAATCTGAATCAAGCAACTCGTAACAACAAAGGTTTCAACAACAAGAAGCGTGACGCTAACCCGCCTCAGGGGACGAAAACCCCTACAACCAAAGGATACCAAGGCATCATACCTAAATGCCAAATGTGTAAGTTTCATAATGAAGGAGCTTGTCGCATTCCAAGGTGCGACAAATGTGGTAAGTTGGGTCATCAAACAGAAGACTGTTGGGGAAACGGGAAGAACCGGAATGGAAATGGAGCGGGTAATAAGAATGGTAACGGGAAAGGGCGGAACCAAGGATGCTTCATTTGTGGAAGCAATGATCATTTCATGAAGGACTGCCCAAAGGGAAACAATGCTCAGGCTCGAGCATTTGTGATTGGAGCAAAGGACGCACGCGAGGACCCTAATGTGGTTATCGGTACGTTTCTCATTAACAATCACTTTGCATCCATGTTATTTGACACTGGCGCCGATTATAGCTTCATGTCTGTGGAATTTAAACGCATGCTTGGAATAGAATCTAGTAGATTAGAAATTCCTTATTCTATTGAGCTAGCCAATGGTAAACTCGTTGAATCGGGCGAAGTTGTTAGAGACTGCACATTAGAACTTGGTGAACGAAGATTTAGCATCGACCTCTTACCTATTCAACTGGGTAGCTTCGATGTAGTAGTCGAAATGGACTGGTTGTCCAAGAACAAAGCGGAAGTTATTTGTCATGAGAAAATCATTCGCATTCCTTTGGCAAATGATGAAACTCTCATCGTACATGGAGAAATACGAAACGCGCCTCTACGAATCATCAGTTGTATGAAGGCACATAAGTGCTTAAGGAAAGGATGTGTTGCTTTCCTAGCGCACGTTGTAGACAAGAAGGCTGTAGAGCCAAAACTCGAAGACATTCCTGTGGTGAAGGAATTCCCTGATGTTTTTCCCGAAGATCTGCCAGGACTACCTCCGCAACGACAAGTCGAATTTCATATAGACTTGGTTCCAGGAGCCGCTCCTGTGGCCAAGGCTCCCTATCGACTTGCACCATCCGAAATGCAAGAATTAACTACACAACTCCAGGAGTTGTTGGATAAAGGATTCATAAGGCCAAGCTTCTCGCCCTAGGGAGCTCCAGTATTATTCGTAAAGAAGAAGGATGGAACACTGCGGATGTGTATCGATTACAGAGAACTGAACAAGCTCACGATCAAGAATCGGTATCCACTACCGAGGATTGACGACTTATTTGATCAATTGCAAGGATCAAGCTACTATTCCAAGATCGACTTTCGATCTGGATACCACCAGCTAAGAATCCAAGAAGAAAGCGTGCCAAAGACTGCTTTCAGAACGCGATATGGGCATTACGAATTTCTTGTGATGCCATTCGGACTGACGAATGCACCAACGGTCTTTATGGATCTGATGAACCGCGTATGCAAACCATATCTCGATAAATTCGTGATTGTATTTATCGATGATATCCTGATTTACTCGCGAACGAAGGAAGAGCACGAGCAACACCTCAGAACAATTCTGGAACTACTGAAGAAAGAGAAACTTTACATGAAGTTCTCGAAATGCGAGTTCTGGATTCGCGAAGTACAATTTCTTGGTCACGTTGTGAATGAGAAGGGCATTCATGTAGACCCGTCCAAGATAGAAGCCATAAAGAATTGGGAAGCCCCCAAAACCCCAACTGAAGTTCAACAATTTTTGGGCTTAGCGGGCTATTATCGGAGATTCATCGAGAATTTCTCAAAGATAGCTCAACCGCTAACGACCCTTACTCAAAAAGACAAGAAATACGACTGGGGTTACAAACAGGAAGAAGCCTTCCAGCTACTTAAAAACAAGCTATGCGATGCACCAATACTATCATTACCCGAAGGCACTGACGACTTCGTGGTATACTGCGACGCCTCACGACAAGGTTTGGGTTGCGTGCTTATGCAGCGCCAAAAAGTCATCGCTTACGCTTCGAGATAATTGAAGGTGCATGAAAGAAACTATACCACTCACGACCTGGAGCTAGGCGTAGTGGTATTCGCCTTGAAGATCTAGCGACACTATCTATATGGTACTCGATGTACAATCTTCACAGATCACAAAAGTCTACAACACATATTCGATCAGAGGGAATTGAATATGCGTCAGCGGCGATGGGTCGAGCTGCTAAATGATTACGACTATGAGATCAAGTACCATCCTGGAAAGGCAAATGTTGTAGCAGATGCGCTAAGTCAAAAAGAAAGGGCTAAGACCCTAAGGGTTCGGGCATTGGAAATGACCATACGAACGAACCTCACTACACGCATTCGTGATGCACAACAAGAAGCTCTTAAGATGGAAAATCATAAAGCTGAATACCTCCGGGGTGCATTAAAATACATGGTGCCAAACGAAGAAGGAGCCTTATACTTTAAGAAGCGTATTTGGGTTCCACTCCATGGCGGTATTCGAGAAGTCATCCTTGATGAAGCGCATAAATCAAGATACTCGATCCATCCAGGATCGGACAAAATGTATCAAGACTTGAAAGAATACTATTGGTGGCCGAGACTTAAGAGCGACGTTGTTGTTTATGTTGAAAAATGCCTAACCTGTGCTAAGGTTAAGGCTGAATATCAGAAACCGTCCAGCCTACAACAACAACCAGAGATACCCATGTGGAAGTGGGAGCAAATCTCGATGGACTTCATAACGAGTAATTTTCGTACACTTTAATTATTATTTAATGACTGCAATTATGTGCTTAATTGTCAGTAATGTCTGAACACATGCTAAACAAGTGAATTCATGCACGTTGTATACTACAAAATATTGCTTTATGCATAAACGAGAGCTTTGCGTCAGAAATACTAAGTAAACTCACCGGTAAGACACTCTGTGTCAACAAAACTGCAGAAAGCAGTCAGACAATAAAATTGGAGCCTAGATGTAGGTCCAACGCCAAGAATACGTTAAAACCCAAGAGTACATTCAAGGGTTTAATATATAGTCATTTCGAAAGCAAAAATACGCACTAAAAAGCACCCGAAACGCACTTTAAGTGCAGAATTTTATATAATTCAGCTCAAATCAGCATTTAGACATATAAATACCATGCAGAAATGTTGTTTTATCATCCAGAATACTTCCCCAAGTGTTGGGAATTGAAAAGGATACAAAAAGGTACTTAAAAGACACTAAAAAGTGTGATTTAGCACTTTAATGAACCGGTATATAACCGAACAACCGGATATTACCCGGAACACCAAAATAATGCTAGAAGCATTGTTTTTACTTTTTCTAAGCTAGTTAGGGTCCCCGAACACCCTAACACACTATATATCTAATAACACACATATATTCCAACTAAATATCATTAGAATCTAACTAGATCCTAACTATAACATTACACCCCAACTAGATGCTCCCCCCCCCCCCTCTTGACGGTCACCATGAAGGGTGACCCACCCTTGCACTTCCTTGATTATTTAATTGTTATTGTTGGGCATTTGGAAGACATATTACATGAAGGACATTAGTGAAGTTGGTTTATAAATAAGTTTACTAGACAACCATTCTCTCACTTCAAACCAACACTCAACAACAACTTTCTCTCCTCTTTCACCACCTCACGGCCGCCACCACCTTACCATACTACCACCACCTTGAATCCAAGCTCATCCATTCCAAGACCACTTGAAGGTGTAAGAAGGCGATTCACGAGGCTCGGTGTGTTCGGAAGTTGAAGGACCTTCTCCATTTGCTTTTATCCACCACTTTTATACCTTGTTTCTTCCCTAGCCTTGAGCTAGTAGTAAGTGCCTCTAAACATCATCATGTTCTTGTTTAAAGTGGTTAATAAGTGATTTAACGGTTAAAAATCAAGAACACACTAGATCATAACTTAAAGTCTTGAAAGTAAGATGAAAATGTTGGATAAAAAGAAACTAGTGGTGTAAATCATGAAAATCTTAGTTAGTTGTGATTATTTTATGTTGTTGTTGCTAAAAATGGGATGGATCATCATCTAACCATACTAGATCATGCTCAAGAACATGAACTAGTGGTATGTCGAGCTAGAGATGTGAAAGATGATGAACCCTTCCACTCATGAAACATGAACTTGAGTAAAAGTAAATTTTCTTGTAAAATAAGACTCTCAACATGTAGATCTAAAGATCTACAAGTGGTTTTTCGGAAGAACCAAGCGGAAAATGCTAGTTTTGTTAAAACCCGGACCTTACATAAACTAAAAGCATTTTAGTAAATACACAAGTGTGTAAACACTTGTGTCACAAGAAAAATTTAACAAGAAATATGTTTGGTAAATCTTGACTAGAAGTTGTGAAACTTCAAGATCTTTAAAAATAAAGTTTTTAAGAAACTAAACTTATTTTTAAAGATAACAAGACCCACTAAATATGTTAGTAACTTACTACATATTTTTACAAACTTTCAAGTTCATAAGTTGTGATATATGCTTGTTTTGACAAGTTTGATAAATAAAGATTGTATTGTTGAGATTGTTGTTGATTTAAAAGAAAATAAACACATGTTTTGAAAACATGGAAAACCTCCATTTTTAGGGGAAACTCTGTCGAAATTTCTATAAATTTTGACACTTAGAAAAATATAAGTTTTTGAGAAACTTATTCCCTAAAAATGTATTTAAAAATATTACCAAGGTTTCCCTAATTTTTGGTGATAAGAAATGAGGATTTCTTCAAGAATAAAAATGGATATTAAGTATGTATATATTTTTGAGAAAAATATATATTATTTGATCACCAACTTTTGTGCTAAGTGTATATAGTATGTGTTATACGTGCTAGTGTATTAAGACTTAAAAATACACTAAATGCTCATGAGAAGAATAAACACAAAAATACACATACAACATACAAGATACATAATTCGGGTGCAAAGTGCAAAACACGAGACACTTATATTAATTTTTGAGAAAATAATATAAGCAAAATACTTAGTTAAAAATATAAAATATTTTTAACACACCAATACAAATACACAAAAGAGAGTGAATGTACTTCTGCGACGCAAGTCTAGTGACTAACGTTAAGAAAACGCATATAGGTCACGACGTTAATTAAGCAAATCCGGTGAAGTTTACGACGCAAAGTTGTGAGTTCATGCTCCCCCTTTTCTCTTAACTGTTTTCAGTTTTATAACTTCGGGGGTGAAATACATGTACAAATGTTACTATGTTTACAAATGGTATGATGACAAGAAGCACACTTGGTGAGGACGAGTACCAAGTGTGATTAGATAAGAATATAAGAAACACACTTGGTGAGGACGAGAACCAAGTATCATGTGATATGAGAAATGATACGAGAAATCGTGTCACGAATAGGGTACATAAGCACCATTAATCAACTATATACCTAGACCGCAGAACAAAAGGTTAGATCTAACGGGTGCCGGGCAGCCACACTCTCGGTGAGGGCGAGTATCGAGTAGTGCTTTTGTGTCTCAGAATATGCCAACTAGAAAAATGCCTAAGGTTTGGTGACTTCCTATGTCGTGTCACATGTTAATGGCCTTGCTACCCATTAACAAATCCTGATACTTACAGGAATACTTTATTTACTTAAAATTCATACCATACTAAAACTTGAATTATACTTGAGTACGTGGGGTACTCAAGAAAACTTGAAATATACATGAGTACGTGGTGTACACATGAAACTTGATTTATATATGAAAACTTGATTTATACATGACACAAACTATGTTTTCATACAAAGTATACAAATGTGAAATACAAAAACTGCATGAATTCACACCAACATTATGTTGACGTTTTTTCCAAAACTCACATGTATTTCAGGTAACTAGGATGGATGTGCGCGTGGTCTTACTCATGCTCGTGGATGTCGCTTTGTTTATCATTAAATAAAGTTGTAACTTTTAAGACAATATGCTATCTCGTGTTGTAAACACTTGACTTATGTTTTCCGTAATGTAATGTTTGAAGTTATTTTGAGCATGTAGTATGTTTACTCTTCGTATGCAATGAGAACCTTTCATGATCACACCTCGTGCTTCCGCCACAGAAAGGGGTGTGACAGAAAGGAATGAGAATGAAGATAGTGATGTGAATGATGTGATTGGTGAGAATGGTGAGAATGTTGGGGCTCATCTTGAATAGGTAGCATAAAAGGTGGGTGATCTGAAGGAGAAGAACCTAACGAAACAGTGTGTCTCGCTGGGTCAAAGGAATGTCTCCAATTATCTCTCGAATCGGAGCTAGTAAAAGACGCTGATGGCGTACGTCTATGCGAGGGTCCAGTTTGGCTAGAGGGTCCTCCCCTCATTGGACCTTTACCTTTTCCTTCACGTCCTCTAAATCTTGGAGGCATTTTGATTGATAACCTGTCAAACAAGTAAGACAAAACATAAACGGCAAAAGGAAGATTAAGAATAATCCTAGGTCATTAGCCTAGACTCAAAAGTCTAAGGAATGTGCTTATTGTGTCATTGAGATTAAACACAAAAGGCTAGTGTTTAGTTCACTCAATGTTGGCTCTGATACCAACCTGTCACACCCCGATATTTCCACATATTACCGGTGGGCCCGGTGGGGAGTATCGTGACGTAGTTGATATCATCATTGTCAATACACACAATATAATAGCACAGCGAAAGGCTTGGTGAAAATTACTATTACAAACCATATTGTTCGAGTGTCCAAATAAAAGAATATACAGACTTGGTTGTAATAGAGATCCACAGGAAGATCATAAAATAAAGTACAAGAAACTGAAATAACAGACTCCAAGCATCTAAGGATTTGCAAGATCCTCTTATTGACACCGAGTAGCTCCAGCCTAGTTACGTGAGGTACCTGTCACTTAGTCTTTGGAAAATACGTCAGTTTTCACTGGTAAATACAATTAAATGACTCATTTGAAAAGAGTTTAAGAAAATTGATTTAAGTGCACAAAGAACAAACCATTTATAACTTGCGACAATTATTTAAGATAATCTTGTATACAGTTTTACATGTTTGTCTTACATTTGGGGCCGGTTTGGAAGCCGATCATGATTAACCGACTCACCACTTATAGAACCCACAAAGGAGTTATCCCCAACATGTGGGTTATATTAGAATTTGCATCTGTCAGGTGTATGCCTACACCTCGTGCATAGGTCGTGGCCATTTTCAAATGAAATGAGCCGAGGATATCCAGGACACGGTCGTATTAACCCCCATTGCTTATGTTATCAAACAAGACATATTAAAACGGGTTATGTAAATTTATTAATCACAATCCGATTAAATGATTTCATACCCGACCAAGTGGTATTATTATAATACCATATCCCAAGCTCGTATAAGGGAAAATAAGTTAAAAGTATTTACCTGAGCTAGATGAAAGAAGTAACTCAGCCGTATATTCCTAAAGCCATATGCAAGTACCTTCTACCAAAGCTACTCAATCTGTATAGAAGGTTTATTAACCTATTAGGATACTAACGGGTCTTAATTTAAGTCAAAGACTTAGATCGATTAGTTTGAAAGATACATTATGGTTCTAAATGCTAGATTAAGCGGAGATCGGAATGGAATGTGGTTTAGACCCAACAAGCTTGGATACTTGTATAATATGGGTAAACTAATCACATTCTAGATTTTGAAGATTAAATGATAGGGTTAAACCCGTTTCGGCTATTTTATGTAAACTAGTCACATAAGCCGATCCGAACGCATAAATGCATAACGGGTAACCAAATGAATTATATACAGGTCTCACATGTTATTATGCTTAAAATGTGTCAATACATCAGTAAGATGTCAAAATTTATGCCCAAGAAGTATTTAAAACCAACTTAAGTCCCGTAAGGGCATTTTGGTCATTTTAATGTTTATAAAAGAGATTTTATAATAAACTGAGGTTCTCGACTTTGGTAATTAGTAAAAATATTTATTTTATCATATTACATCAGTAAGATATCATATATATGTGAGGTTTACCATTTATGGCCAAACTATGCCTCGAAAAGGTATTTTGGTCATTTCACATATGCTTTTAAGGACATTTTTGGAAGTCTGAGTTTATGACTTATACTTATTGTAATAATATTAAAATTTACTTAAAAGTTCAGTAGGTAACAAGTCTTAGGTGTTAAATATGGTTTAAACCATACTATGCACCTAATTAGCGTAAAATCGCTAATTGACGATAATTAAAGTGTTTTATGGAAATCTGAGATTTTGATCTGTTTAAATTGTTCAAAATAATTTATTTAATGTATGAAATCAGTAGTAAAAGGTTTGGTATTCAAATTATTTGTTAATCTCATTTTATGCATAAAAAGGGTATTATCGTCATTTAACGAATTATACAAGAACTCCAAGATATGATCAGATTATAATCTGATAAAAAATTTCAAAAATCCTTAAAAATAATATCTTAATAGTAGGTAATGAGTTTTGGGTCAAAACCTATGCTTAAACATGACTTATGCAAGATATCGCAATAATAATAATAATAATTAAAAAGCTTCAATTTAAGAAATCAAGCATAACTTCTGTTTGAGACCAAGAACTGATGTCAAATTTTCGAGACATACTCACATATCAGTAACAAAGTTTTTTGTCCTCTCACATTTCTAAAAATATCGTTTATATGTCAAAAGGGAAAAAATGGCATTTATAAGCATAATAACGCACATGAGTATATAATTCAAAGTATTAAGGACCAAGTAATATAACTCCAGGGGGTTATACTACTGCATAAAGTGGTCCTAATGGAAGCTTAAAACATGGAAGGATTAAGCTTAATCGGGTCAGAACTGAAAGTCAAAGCAAAAGTCAAGCTTTTGCGACTTTCGGTTGTGAACTGACCCTAAACTGATAATTGTCGGGTTGAACATGCTTAAACATGTTCTAATACTAATTACCAAGTTATTAGAATGATAAAATATGATTTATAACCTCTGCATTATTAGTTATAATTATTTTTTAAAATTCTGGTCAGTTTGACTTTTAAACTTAATAGTTTGACCCGACAAATAACTAGGCAAACGAAATAATTAGGAGGTGCCCTTTTAAGGGTTAATCACCTACCTAATTATGGTCACATAATCACTTTCAATTCGGACAGTGACTGGACCATTTGTGATTAAACCGAAAGTCAAAGTCAAATTACGATAACTTTGACTTTTCGGTTTCTAAACTAAAAACTGAACTAAGGAAGGGGGCTAAGACACTTACAATGGGTCCTAGCTATCTTTTCTACAAGAACAAGTTCCCCTTAGGTCTAGGAAACTCCAGTTGAGAGAGTAGGAAAGATATGAGTGAAATGAGCAAATGAAATGTTCAACATGGAATCCTATTTATAGGTGAAATCCATGAATTCAGATCATTGCAGGTGTTTTGGAGTGATCCTAGATGATAACATGTGTCCTAGTGGTATTCTAAAACCGTCAACAAGCCCCAAGTATCGAAATTCATGCCTCTAAGGCGGTGCAACAGGCTGCAACATGCAGCTGTCAACATTCTGCAGAACTGGCACTTTTACGCGGGCCACGTAAGACTCAAAGGGAGTCTACGCCCGCCGCGACAACCTTCTGTTCAGGTGAAAACTGTTTCAGCTTTGGCAGTTTCAGTCCCTGGCCCTTTGTAACTTTATTTAATTTCATTTTTGGCATATAAGACCCTTGTAGTTAGTTTGAAGAGGACAATGGGAGTGTAACCAAACTCCGTTAGGTCCGGTTTCGTTAAATGATCACCAAAACACTAGTTTCATCATATTGACACTTTTCACCCAAAGTCTTGAAAACTTACATAACAATCTTGAAACCATGTGAAACTGATATCACTTATCCTTGGGAGTATATTTGAATATTACAAAGCCTCGGGTTCATTAAAAGGTCACTCAGAGGTAAGAATTAACATGTTGACACGTTTAACCCCTGTAGTTTTATAATCTTTCGATTATTTTCAATAACGGCTTCTTATATCCAATTTATTACTCGTTTAAGAATATATTCTTCGTGTATGGTCATTCAGAGGCACAAGTTTGGCATGTTGACACATTTAGTCCCTTTGGTTTCATATTTTTTATCGTTTGTCAACTTTAGTCCTTCAAACTAAATCTCACATGATTAGGGTTTAGGACACGTGTCTTCACATAAATGGACACATTTTTATGTGGTGATACAATGGGGCCATCGTTTACGCTGTGTTCGGGTTCAGTAGGTCGTTTACTACCATTATTACTTTTATTGTCCGCTTCCTTAACCGTTTTGGTAATATAAGGCATCGCATATATAATCCCTTGTGCCACTATGTGTTGGATGGCACTGTTATCCACTTCGTTTCCATTATTATTGTTATTATGGTTTTCTTGATTCACTTCGTTGTCCATCTGAATTTTAAACATTTATCACATATTAATATGACAAGATAACATCTAATGCAAACAATTCACACAACACGCATATTGATCAAAATCGTCGAACATTGCGACTTTTACTCTATTTTATATTATGCATCTATATCTATTACAAATACAACTGGAATTGAAAATACAATACTAGTATGCATCCGTAATTGTTACCTAGATATTACATTTTTTTCAAACACACACACATATTATATATATATATATATGTATATATATATGTATATATATATGTATATATATATGTATATATATATATGTATATATATATATATGTATATATATATATATATGTATTATCACTACTGATAGGGGGTTCATCCAAAAGTCCATATTAGGCTCGTCATATTTCCAGACGAGTCATTCCCCTATTTGTCTCATCCTCTTACTTCCTTCTAAAATCTCCTCACCAAAGGTTCAGAGTTCTTGCACATTCTCAGTGCTCATGGGTGGTGCGGGTGCTGGTATTGGGTATGGGTTTCTCAGGTGGGTAAGGGTTCTCTAGGATTTCCCTGATGAATTGGTCGTTATCGTAATATGGGTCCAGGGGGTCTAGGTTTGGGTAAGATGCTAGGTTTGGCATAGGTTCATCTGGTATTGGGTAACGTTGTTCATAATCCCTATGGTCGTCAAACCATGGGTCATAGTCAGTCTGGGGGATGGGGTGCTGGCACTCTAGGTATTTCTGCTGGGTCAAAATCATGCATTGGAATTTGGTCTACAGGGTTTGGTTCCAAATCCATAGGTTGTGTAGGAAATAGTGGTAATGGTTGGGGTGCTATGAGTTGTTCCAGATTAGGGTCTGCTGCTGTAGTTGCTAAAATATGAAAGTTTGCTAGACTCCTATTGAGCATATCCTGAGTGTGAGCATTTGTTTCTCTATTCGCGGCTGCTAAAGCACGCTGCTGCTGAAGTTTTCTCATCCTTTTTCTACGTTCATGGGCTCCTCTGCTGAACCATCCTCTCTTCTTAGGAGGGAATGGCTCTTTAGATTGGGCTTTGAACACAAAAATTTCATCTTCAGTATCAGCCGAATACCCTAAGAGGGTAGGCTGTGAAGAGGTGCCTTCATCCCTAGGTGAGCTGGACAACTGACGGTAAGCGTCTTAACGTCCTTGGTCGCTCATACTGTAAACTAACAAATAGTTAAATAACACAAAACAATAAAATATGCACGTAGTTCAGTAAATAATTTCCTAACATATTGGATAATATCTTGGTGTCAGCGGAACACTTCTGTGGCTGAATCAGTGGTTTAGCTCTGATACCACCTTCTGTCGCAACCCACGTCCCCTATTTACCCGGGAACGGGCGGCAGCGGCTAGTTTTAGTGGTATCGATGTTTATCAGTTTGGCAGCGGAAATTACATCAGGACAGTAGTTAGGAAATATTTTATCAGAGTAAAATACCACACTTTTATAATATTAAACACGTGGGAAATTCCCAAGTTTCTAGTACACACAATTTCATATGGATAAACCCTATTTTATTTAAATAAAACATCTCTTTATCTAGGTAACTTTTATAGCCATTTTTCCAAGCCTTCAGTGCTGTCCAGCTGGATTCTATTTGGCTTTCACATTTTGTTACCTGAAACGCGTTTAAAAACATTTTGTCAGTGGGAAATACTGGTGAGTGAATCAAGACAAGTAAACCCGTTTACAGCATTGAGGGAGGTCGCGCAATTACATTGGTTTATTTTCTACTTTAATTACTACCCACGGTACTGTCAACCCGACTTGTGGTCATGTTACTACTCACAGTGTAGTAACAAATTTTGTATACAAAGCCCCAACATACTGACGATGATTGTAGAATACAAATACTCAATAACTGTTTAATATAATGTAAAAAATTTGAGGTTTTATAAAAACAATTTACAAAAAAGGAGATTACTCACATTGCTATTTTAGGGTTTTCCTTTGTGGTTTCCTGGTGATTATCTATTAATTACACAATGCACACGCGTTAGCATAATAACCCAATATTTACATTAGTAATGCCCCACCCGAGACAGAATTCCAACGACTACATCGGGCAGAACCTCGACAGGCGTTACGGAACCCTAGATCAATCGGGCAGTGTATCTAATACATAACCGGGGGTCATGATACTTACAACGAGGCAGAACTTCGTTAATTATGGGGGTATAATTCCCGATACTACTTTCTAATATTCAGAATTGAGAGAGAATTCGAAAAGTTTGAGCGAGTTAGGACTGAGGCCGATCGAAGGTATTCATATGGTTGATTTTCAAGTTTGTCGCGCCCCGCGTAAGCCGAAGGCTTAGCCTTCGTGGCCCGCGAGCTAGGGGTGTAGGTTTTAGCTTTGCTGATTCGTTGAACTAGGTTTGACACGAGTGATGACACGTGGCAGCCTGGGGGCTCGCCCTGGTGACCAGCTGTCGCGGCCCGCGTAAGATGAAGAGCAAGTCTTCGCGGCCCGCAGGAACCATTAAAAATTGTTTTTATTTTATTTTTACAAAATTAAAGTATTTTGGGCTTGGTTTTCGTATACGGGGTGTATGTTAAGACGTTTAGGGACATTCTAAATATATTAGAGGTGTCGAAAATAATTTAGGAGGGTTGTTATAACCCCCTCCCCCACCCCCCAAAAACCTAAACCCCCCCACCCCCACCCAAGCTAAAATGCTAAAAACTAAACCCCTAAAAAACCTAAAAAAAAAAACACACACACAATTTTTTTAATATTTTTTACATTAAAATCGTTACTTTTAGAAATGAAAGTGGCACGTTATAAACCAATATCGCATGTTGATAATGCCTAGCGTACGCATTGTACGTTAACCGACATCTCTCTCTCTCTCTCTCTCTCTCTCTCTCTATATATATATATATATATATGGGATGGATCATGAGAAAATCAAAAAACTAACTAAAAAAGCCTAA
>JARYGA010006882.1:0-34451 GCA_030545235.1 Helianthus tuberosus
GGCCAATCCGACATAGCCATGCGTCCTCTTATGGTTGGTCACAAGAAGCTTTAGGTTTGCTATTTTTTTTCAACCTTACATCTTTTTTTTATGTTATATAAAATTAGGTTAGAACAACGTATATTATATTGATTGAATAAATAAATATTTTCGTAAAAAAATAATTTTAAGAGATATAATATCGTTAATTTGTTGCTTATAATTATTATGTGATTGATAAATAAATAAGTACATTAGTATTTTGTTACTAATATATATAAGTGAGTGATACGTAACATTCTTTGGAAACCGGATATTACAAAGGTTGAATATAAAAAAAATATATAAACTATAACTTTTTTAATTTATTATTACACGTGTATTACAAACCTGTGTACTACATAGGTTGACACAATTCAGAATCGTTAATTATTAAAAAAAGGGTAAATTTCTTTAATTAATTATTAAAAAGTTATCGATTGAGGGCATCCGGGGATATTTATCTGGTGATTTAGTTGGCGTTCACAAAAATTATTAAGAAGTTAATTTTTTTAGTGGTAATATATGACGAACCCATTGCATTATATTACAATTAATAACAGATTTTAATTAAACTACTTTCACCTACCCCCCCCCCCCCCCCCCCCTCTCCCTCTCTCTCTTTTGTGAGTTAAATAAGACAAAGGTTGCTTTGACGTGTGGCGGAGAACATTACACGTAGCAAGAAAGGCAACCAAATTACCAAAAGACCGTCAAATACTATTTAAAAGATTTGGTTATTAATAGTAGGATAATATATCAACTGTTCATTGTGTTATACTGATAAGTTAATGTTTGTGCGTAAATATTATAAATATGTAAATTAATTTTCAGGTACTACACAAACCCGTGTAATGATTTGTAACTAATTAATTTTTTTAACCTTTTTAATTAATTAATTATTTGGAATCGTTTATTAGTAAATTTATTAATATATTGATATAGATAAGTGATATTCATGTATTAATTAATTGTTAAAAAGATTACAATATATAAATAATGTTAAAGGAGAGAATGTCATGTGTCATTAATTAGAATCCTTTATTAGAATTTAGATATAATGTATAGCTGTGATTGTAAAAGTAGGATTGATTTAGTAGTTTCTGTGTGTACGTTACTCAAAGGAGGAACCTAGGTTCGAACCCCAATAGTTTTCTTTTTATTTTTTCACTTCTTTACTTTCTAAATCACGAGTTTTTTTTCCAAATGAAGGGAGTTGGGAAAATTTGGGTGATTTGAAAACTAATTACCAAAATAGGTGTTTTTTAATCTATTTGTAATTATTTTCCTTTTATTTATTATTCAATTAACCTATTATATTATAACACTTTTTAACATATTAGAGTTTTCTTTTCTTTGCTTTTTTTTTTAAATTATGTATCATAATTCTTTTAGCAGCTTTCTTTTCCTCACTTTTAAATTGTGTATCGTAATTTTTATATTCAACTAAACCATAATAGTCATCTAAATAAAGTTAAAAAAGCATAAAATATAGTTAAATTTTGAAACTTCAAAGTCTATTTATAAAATACAAATAAACAGAAATATGTGAAATAAAGTCAACTTGTTAGCGGTCTCAACATCAAAGACAAATCAAAATAAATATTTCAAAACAACTCCATTGGCTTAGATATCCATTCTTCTAGGCTTAGAAGGACATCTTGCCCCCGATTATGACCAGGTTCTCTACAAATTCCACAAAGATTAGCTTTTTTCCCTTCTTTGATGTCCATTCCATTTCGTAGCCTTGTTGAACGAGGGTAGCCCTTTTTATCTCATTTTAGATCTAAATTGGGAAGTAATTCTACATTAGATGATCCGTGTGGCCAATATGCTTCATGAGGTATCGGGGAAAACTCAGATGACCAAGTAGCAAAATAATCCACAATTGAGTAGCATTTGTTGACATATTGCCAAGTGTTTAAAGAAAGTTTAGCGCATGCACTCAACACATGTGAACACGGATACTTAAATATCTCCCATTTACCACACGTGCAAGTTTTTGCTTCTAAATTAACCACTTGAACGTTTTTCCCCTTTTGAGTTATCACCTCAAATATTCCTTTCTGGCGGTTAAAAGATCTCAAAGAATGTGCACCCGCTTTTGACATTAAAGCTGCTTGTTTTGCCGCAACATGAGGAGTATACACATCCCCGTTAGCTTGAGCATTAGATCCCATAGGACGTCTCAGATCAAAATAGTTAACCAATCTATAAAATGTAAGTTGAACACAAGCTGTGATTGGTAAGAAACGAGCTGTAATATTCAGAAATTCAATAAAATAATAATATATAGTAAATAGTACAATTTCAATTACTTCTATAAAAGGAAATTTAATTGAATTGATAGAGAAATGTATTTATGAGCATTAAATTACCTTTTATATTCTACCATATGTGCTTCAAGGGGTGTTTCACATCAGTTTTATATTCTATCAAGATCAACACATCTACTTTAGTTATTATTTGATTATGTTTTAGAATTATAACAACCGATAATCATTCTTTTATCGTCACTTTGCCTGCCTTACAATTTGGATAAGTTATCGAGATGCATGATGGGAGGACCATTAGGGCATTGATGTAAGGTGATTGACAATTACGGTCATGAACGTAATTGTGAATTACAGGTACATATGTGCGCTTTTGGATTCCTATTATGTGGACCGGTGCCTATCTAAATCCCTTTATGTATTAATAATCAAAATTTCGATCTGTTTAATTTTGTTTTCACCACATTTAAATTTAATTTAGTTCGTTCCACGTTTACGTTGTCATGTTAGTAACTCCGTATGATTTAATTTGTGTATGATACATGTTTCTGCAATTTGAAATATGTTTCGTATGTGTTAGATGCCTTAAGACACTTGCTCATCTTGTAGAGTTTATAGAATTAAAAAAAAAGGTATAGTTGTAATGCTCATGAAATTCCTAGAAAACAAAATTAGCAATAAAGTAGATTCTAATTGTTATTATTATCATTTTTTTTTTTCAACTTCAAAAAAAAAAATTCAAACTGTAGATACCTTAAAAAGGATTTATAATCCTAAATGGTATATTAAGGTTGTTTGGAAACAAATATAATAAATTAAGTATAAAAAAAACTTTGCTAATACATTATAAGCTCTTAATTGATATTTTGCTAATATATTTCTTTCTTGCTGCTCGAGCCTACATGTCTATAGCATAAAAATAACCTTTGTTGTTGATATCTACATCTTGAGGGATAAGATTGCTCTCTCATGTTGTAGAGAGATTGTTCGATCTAACTGGAGACCATTTTCCGTTTCATTACATTTAAGAGGACTTGTCAACTGATTTCACTACCTGAATTCGTTTACCTCTTATTTTAGTACTTCGTATTTTAGTCTATTGTTCTAGATATGTTTGAATTTTGGTTCATTAAGTCTCAATATCCGTTTATCACTCATTCATTTCGTACGTGACACTCTCCATTTCTTGGGATTGAAGTTCCGTACATTTGGATTTATGAAATTTCAAGTTGTGATTTGTATTTTCAATCATTTAGCTAATCGAGCATAGAAATTCTTCATGAAGTTCAAACTCTTATTTTTTTATTTATTATTATTATTATTATTATTATTATTTTTTGCATTTGAAATACGTTAGGGAACCAGTATCTAACAATTTCGAGGACGAAATTTTTTTTAGGTGGGTAGAATTGTAATATTCAGAAATTCAATAAAATAATAATATATAGTAAATAGTACAATTTCAATTACTTCTATAAAAGGAAATTTAATTAAATTGATAGAGAAATGTATTTAGGAGCATTAAATTACCTTTTTAATAATTTTTTTGAGAAACACATTATTTCCGTTCAAGAAGAAAGTATAATATTAGTGAGTATGAGTATTATTTATATGAGTTTAGTGGCTTATATTCAAAGAATATAATTATTATAAGTTTGCAAACTTTATTTGCTATAGTTTAATGTTTGACTTCATTCCGACTAATCGACCGAAGCCTTTGGGATTAGATTATGCTATTAGCAATCTTTCACTTTTTAAAATCCTTGAGCAGAACCCTAAAAAAAAAGTATTAGCCGCCTCACCTTTTCCTTTTCTACGTTTGTACCCCAGTTCAACATCATCATCAACCCACAACGATAAACGAACACGATCAACATCTGTTTAAGTCTTGTAGCCGATTTACTCAGTCTCTATTTCGAGCCTCAACGATCACCACCGCACCCTGCCAAAACATGCATATACACTTCTGATCTCGAGTTCTAAACTGCCTTATTTCTCCTCGATAACCACTCGCGTCGTTACTTCGTCATGGCATCTCCATCCGCCGTTGTCGAGCTGCTCCGTACACGGCCGTATACCACCACGTATTCATCTTGAACCGGCCTTTGTCACCGCCCTAATCTATTCAGTTCACTCTTTTATTGAGAGGTTAGTACGACTTAAGGACGAACCGAGTTGGTTTTGCTTTGCCGAATTAAGGTACGGATTCTGTTTTTCTTTCATCGTAGTATATTTTTATTTTTTGTTACTCGTTGGTACGGATTCTTTGGTCTTGCTATCATAGTATTTTTTCTCTGTCTGTTACTTTGTAGTACGGATTTTTGTCTCTGTCTTAAAGTGTTATTTTTATGATTTGATACCTATATTCTTTTGATATGTGATACCTTATACGAGTCGGTTTGTATTTGTATATGTTTGTTTGCTTATTAGTGAGTTGCAGCATGCCATACCTCAGACTTGTACTCATGGTCGCATGTTCCAGTTAGTATAACTTTCAGTTGCCTGTAAAATTATTTATAAGGCCTTAGTATTTGTACTCTGTCACCCAAGCATGTCTGGCTTGTCGTTTGGGCGTCAACGACATGGCACTTATCGTGACAGTGCGTAATCAAAGTTCACGGCGTCTCTAGCTCGTGCTTGTGTAGCACCTTGGCCACTAGAGGCGTATAGATCGATCTTAGCTCTGAGTTTGAGTTTGTTTGTCTGGAGATGGAATAAGGGGTGAACGCCACACTCACCATCTCATAGGTGCATGGGCTAGCTAGCTGTGTACCAGTCTGTTTCTGTTTCTGGCTTTGGGTGCTTCTGTGTTACACGATTTATTTTGTTGATACATATTTGTCGTGTAAGTTAGTATATTTTCTGTATGTGAATACGTTAAGTATCTGTTCTGATATGTCCGATATGTTTGTACGCATCCAGTTTTGTTTCCGATCGTATATTGGGTTAATTATGCTTCTAATTCTGTTCAGAATCCGATTCTGTTATGTATTAGCTATGTCTGTTTTGACTCAGTATCTGTACCGGTTTGTATCAGATTTGTCTCGATCAGTATCAGTCTCAGTTGGGATTTAGATTCCGTGTTACACGTTTAGTTTGTGTCCGAAAGTATCTGTATTCAGTATTTGATTCGGTGTCTGTCGATATTTGTCGTTGCATCTATCTTTGTTACGTGTCCATTTTTCTTATCGGTTTAAGAAATTTCGTAAGGTTAAATTATTCTCCTTTTAAACTCAAGTTATCTTAGATTATTTTGGTTATTAAATATAAATCTCCAAAGCTATACAAATAATTATGTTAATTAAATAATAACTTATGAGATTTGATTAATTAATAAAGATGGATTTGAATCTAAACATTTATTTAAAGATAATAGTTCGACAATTCTTTTCTTTTAAAGATTATAAGATTTTTTTTAGTGGTATTTAAAATGTTTAGGCTTACGTATTTGGTTTTGATTCTGTATCGTCTTCCCATGTCAGTTTATGAAACTTTTGTAAGTATTTCATTTGGAATCCAGTTTACGACATTTATTATATTTCTAAATTATAACTTTTTCAAAGTTAGAAAATTAGTTCTTTTTGTCTAATGTTGATTTGCTATGAAATGTGATAAACTATTTTATTTTGATAACATTCTAATGCTCAATAAAAGAAAATAATTTTGCCAAGTATCTTGTTTTAAAAATAATAGCATTATTAAACATTGTTTAAGATATTCGATGCTTATTATTTCTTGTATTTGTTTAAATGTCTCATTTACAAACTACGAATAATAGGTCTCGTTATACTAGATTATTTAAACGATGTTTTCAATATGTTTGTTTATACAAGATAAAATATTTTAGTCATCGTGGTCAGCTATGTATTGGTCTCTACAACGGTTTTGTGTTGGGTTCGATATCGGTTATGTGTATGGATGACTTTTGTTTCCGTATCAGTTTTCATTAAAGTTTCAGATCGGTTAGTGTATCAGTTTTTGTATCAGTCTGTTGTCTGCATCTGTTTTCAGTACTCGTGTCAGTAATTGTTTTAGCTCGGTCTTAGTTCTATTATGTTTTTCTTTCCGCTGATATGACTTTACGTGTACTGTTGATTTCTCCGTTACTGAGCAATTTTTGGCTCAGCCGTATTTTTTTTTTTTTGTGTTTTTCCTATTTGTTTTACAGGTAATATGGGATGATCTGGGATTTCAGTGAAGAGCGTTAGGAAGTTGCTAGTCAAGATTCTTTATTTCAGTAATGTAATAAATGTAATTAGGATCTTTCATTTAATGTTATGGATTGGTTATTAGTTTTGATATCTGTAAGAGTGACACGTCAGCCCTATTCGGGTCGGGGTGTTACAATTATGGTATCAGACCAAATGCTCTTTCCTGTAGAAAAACTTAAACCTTAAAAAGTAAACCTGTGAGGTAATGGGTAGACGTTGGGGTAGGATTGCGACTTCCAATCAATCTTCATACTCGCCAGTTTGTCGTCTTTAGGTCTATCTGCTTGAGGCATTTCTTTTGTGAATCACTACTAACTATACTTTCGCTCATGTTCACTATTCGTTCTTGTTTCCGTATCAGTTGTAACTATTTGATGCAGTATGCACATCGGTTTTGGGTTGTTTTACGTCTACGTGCCAGGTTTAGTTTTCGAGATAGACTTAGATCGTGTGTTTAGTTTTATATCTGTCAACACATGTTATAAGTGTTTATCTCAGTATTTGTTTTGCGTCGGTTTTGTTTCCTTTTCTTGTTCCATATCAGTGTAAGAGATTTTTGCAAGTTCTCCGGTATTTATTTTTAATGTCTAGGTTATCTAAATTATTTGTTAGTTAAATATAAATTTTCAACTGTAGAAAAATCATCATTTTTATCAAATAATGATTTGTTAGTAAATTTAATAAGTTATTAGTTTCGATTATATCCAAACGTTTATACAAACTAAATAGTCTTGCTGCGTATATGCTTTTAAAAATTGTAGAGTTATTAAATGTATCTCGAATGTGTGGAATAGTTGTTCCATCATCATTGTGGTTTCATTATCGAATTCATTAAATGACTTGGGATATGGTGTATGACTCGGCTTAAATGATTACAACATCGAACGAACTCGATTACGCACCATAAGAACCTTGCTACCATATGTGCTTCAAGGGGTGTTTCACATCAGTTTTATATTCTATCAAGATCAACACATCTACTTTAGTTATGATTTGATTATGTTTTAGAATTATAACAACCGATAATCATTCTTTTATCGTCACTTTGCCTGCCTTACAATTTGGATAAGTTATCGAGATGCATGATGGGAGGACCATTAGGGCATTGATGTAAGGTGATTGACAATTACGATCATGAACGTAATTGTGAATTACAGGTACATATGTGCGCTTTTGGATTCCTATTATGTGGACCGGTGCCTATCTAAATCCCTTTATGTATTAATAATCAAAATTTCGATCTGTTTGATTTTGTTTTCACCACATTTAAATTTAATTTAGTTCGTTCCACGTTTACGTTCTCATGTTAGTAACTCCGTATGATTTAATTTGTGTATGATACATGTTTCTGCAATTTGAAATATGTTTCGTATGTGTTAGATGCCTTAAGACACTTGCTCATCTTGTAGAGTTTATAGAATTAAAAAAAAGGTATAGTTGTAATGCTCATGAAATTCCTAGAAAAAAAAATTAGCAATAAAGTAGATTCTAATTGTTATTATTATCATTTTTTTTTTTCAACTTGAAAAAAAAAATCAAACTGTAGATACCTTAAAAAGGATTTATAATCCTAAATGGTATATTAAGGTTGTTTGGAAACAAATATAATAAATTAAGTATAAAAAAAACTTTGCTAATACATTATAAGCTCTTAATTGATATTTTGCTAATATATTTCTTTCTTGCTGCTCGAGCCTACATGTCTATAGCATAAAAATAACCTTTGTTGTTGATATCTACATCTTGAGGGATAAGATTGCTCTCTCATGTTGTAGAGAGATTGTTCGATCTAACTGGAGACCATTTTCCGTTTCATTACATTTAAGAGGACTTGTCAACTGATTTGACTACCTGAATTCGTTTACCTCTTATTTTAGTACTTCGTATTTTAGTCTATTGTTCTAGATATGTTTGAATTTTGGTTCATTAAGTCTCAATATCCGTTTATCACTCATTCATTTCGTACGTGACACTCTCCATTTCTTGGGATTGAAGTTCCGTACATTTGGATTTATGAAATTTCAAGTTGTGATTTGTATTTTCAATCATTTAGCTAATCGAGCATAGAAATTCTTCATGAAGTTCAAACTCTTATTTTTTTATTTATTATTATTATTATTATTATTATTTTTTTTGCATTTGAAATACGTTAGGGAACCAGTATCTAACAATTTCGAGGACGAAATTTTTTTTAGGTGGGTAGAATTGTAATATTCAGAAATTCAATAAAATAATAATATATAGTAAATAGTACAATTTCAATTACTTCTATAAAAGGAAATTTAATTAAATTGATAGAGAAATGTATTTAGGAGCATTAAATTACCTTTTTAATAATTTTTTTGAGAAACACATTATTTCCGTTCAAGAAGAAAGTATAATATTAGTGAGTATGAGTATTATTTATATGAGTTTAGTGGCTTATATTCAAAGAATATAATTATTATAAGTTTGCAAACTTTATTTGCTATAGTTTAATGTTTGACTTCATTCCGACTAATCGACCGAAGCCTTTGGGATTAGATTATGCTATTAGCAATCTTTCACTTTTTAAAATCCTTGAGCAGAACCCTAAAAAAAAAAGTATTAGCCGCCTCACACTACTACAATATGAAGCATTAGACAGTGTTCAAGATCTTTTTTAGACGGTGTTATAACATCAAAATTCCATATAACCCCGTCTTATGCTTAAACACCGTCTTAAAATCAATTTTCTCACCCTTTAGACGGTGTTCCCTTTAAACACCGTCTTATGCTTATATATGCACCCTTTAGATGGTGTTTTTGAACACCGTCTTATATACAATTTTAGAAAAAAAAAAAAGAACAAACTTAAACCCATTCTACACTTGTCATTTGCTCAACCAAAACCCTAGCCTCCATTCCCCTTCTACTCGCAGCCATTCACACACAGCAAACCCTAGCCTCCCTTCCCATTCTACTCGCAGCCATTCAGACACAGCCGCACCACTCCAGCCGCGGGTTAGTTTTTCGTTCGATTTCCCTCCAGCCGCACCAATCCCTTCCCCTTCTACGCAACCCCTTTGAGACAAGTTAGTTTTTCGTTCGATTTTCGTTCGGTATTGTCTTGTCGGGTTGGGTCTAGCTGAAATCCGTTGATTTTCATTCGGTATTGTCCGTTTGGTTTGTGTTTAATTGAGGTTGCATGATGTTAACTCTTGGTGTTATATGCTATTCATGTTTAATTGAGGAAGCTGGTAATTTAAAGCTTTCTGTTTTGCATAGCTGAAATGGGTTGATGGCTCTCATTCTCAAACTGGCACGCACCCACTTTGCATAGCTGAAATGGGTTGATGGCTCTCAGACCAGGTGAGTATCAAGTTCACCCCACCCTTTGTAGTATTATTGTATTTCGCATGTTTATGTAAATATGTCTTTTGTGGAGACGTAGGATTATGGTTAAGGTCTTTTAGGAGGTTAGTGCCATTTTGTGTTAGATTCTTGCCTTCGAAGTTTAGCTTTCTAGTTTGTTTGGAGGTCTGTGCGTGTTTTCGCTTGCCTGTTTGGCTATACTCTATATGATGTGTTATCCCTCCATATTATACATTTTCACAATATTCTTGTTTGGTAAGTTCCTAAAGTATATTTTTAATCCACTTTTTTTTTCTACGTATACATTTGCTTCACTTATGTCAGTTAACGACCTGCTTTATGCTTCACTATTGGTGGGATATATTGAGTATGATGATGATGATGTAAATGGACATAAACGAACAAACATAGAAAGAACCTTAAAGAACTAACATAAACAAACTTTCATGAAAGTAATGTTTGTTCATTTAATCAAAATAAAGAGAAAATTATACTATTTCTTTCTATATTTTTAGCTTAAAATATCCAAAATTTAATAAAATTGCTTGGAAAGTGAACCCAATTTTTTTTAGCTTTAAATACCTTTTTATTGTAAATGTTTTTTTTTTCCAGCAAATGTTTATAAGACGGTGTTAAAAAATATTTGTTTTAATTAATGTTTGAAATGTTTTGGTATTAAAAGACGGTGTTCATCAAGTTTAAGCCGGTGTTAAAATTGAACACCGTCTAATAAGACTTGATTTTAAACCAGTGTGCTTTAAGACGGTGTTGAAAACACCGTCTTAAAACCCATATCACCCCGTCTAAAGATCTGTTTTGTAGTAGTGTCACCTTTTCCTTTTCTACGTTTGTACCCCAGTTCAACATCATCATCAACCCACAACGATAAACGAACACGATCAACATCTGTTTAAGTCTTGTAGCCGATTTACTCAGTCTCTATTTCGAGCCTCAACGATCACCACCGCACCCTGCCAAAACATGCATATACACTTCTGATCTCGAGTTCTAAACTGCCTTATTTCTCCTCGATAACCACTCGCGTCGTTACTTCGTCATGGCATCTCCATCCGCCGTTGTCGAGCTGCTCCGTACACGGCCGTATACCACCACGTATTCATCTTGAACCGGCCTTTGTCACCGCCCTAATCTGTTCAGTTCACTCTTTTATTGAGAGGTTAGTACGACTTAAGGACGAACCGAGTTGGTTTTGCTTTGCCGAATTAAGGTACGGATTCTGTTTTTCTTTCATCGTAGTATATTTTTATTTTTTGTTACTCGTTGGTACGGATTCTTTGGTCTTGCTATCATAGTATTTTTTTTCTCTGTCTGTTACTTTGTAGTACGGATTTTTGTCTCTGTCTTAAAGTGTTATTTTTATGATTTGATACCTATATTCTTTTGATATGTGATACCTTATACGAGTCGGTTTGTATTTGTATATGTTTGTTTGCTTATTAGTGAGTTGCAGCATGCCATACCTCAGACTTGTACTCATGGTCGCATGTTCCAGTTAGTATAACTTTCAGTTGCCTGTAAAATTATTTATAAGGCCTTAGTATTTGTACTCTGTCACCCAAGCATGTCTGGCTTGTCGTTTGGGCGTCAACGACATGACACTTATCGTGACAGTGCGTAATCAAAGTTCACGGCGTCTCTAGCTCGTGCTTGTGTAGCACCTTGGCCACTAGAGGCGTATAGATCGATCTTAGCTCTGAGTTTGAGTTTGTTTGTCTGGAGATGGAATAAGGGGTGAACGCCACACTCACCATCTCATAGGTGCATGGGCTAGCTAGCTGTGTACCAGTCTGTTTCTGTTTCTGGCTTTGGGTGCTTCTGTGTTACACGATTTATTTTGTTGATACATATTTGTCGTGTAAGTTAGTATATTTTCTGTATGTGAATACGTTAAGTATCTGTTCTGATATGTCCGATATGTTTGTACGCATCCAGTTTTGTTTCCGATCGTGTATTGGGTTAATTATGCTTCTAATTCTGTTCAGTATCCGATTCTGTTATGTATTAGCTATGTCTGTTTTGACTCAGTATCTGTACCGGTTTGTATCAGATTTGTCTCGATCAGTATCAGTCTCAGTTGGGATTTAGATTCCGTGTTACACGTTTAGTTTGTGTCCGAAAGTATCTGTATTCAGTATTTGATTCGGTGTCTGTCGATATTTGTCGTTGCATCTATCTTTGTTACGTGCCCATTTTTCTTATCGGTTTAAGAAATTTCGTAAGGATTAAATTATTCTCCTTTTAAACTCAAGTTATCTTAGATTATTTTGGTTATTAAATATAAATCTCCAAAGCTATACAAATAATTATGTTAATTAAATAATAACTTATGAGATTTGATTAATTAATAAAGATGGATTTGAATCTAAACATTTATTTAAAGATAATAGTTCGACAATTCTTTTCTTTTAAAGATTATAAGATTTTTTTAGTGGTATTTAAAATGTTTAGGCTTACGTATTTGGTTTTGATTCTGTATCGTCTTCCCATGTCAGTTTACGAAACTTTTGTAAGTATTTCATTTGGAATCCAGTTTATGACATTTATTATATTTATAAATTATAACTTTTTCAAAGTTAGAAAATTAGTTCTTTTTGTCTAATGTTGATTTGCTATGAAATGTGATAAACTATTTTATTTTGATAACATTCTAATGCTCAATAAAAGAAAATAATTTTGCCAAGTATCTTGTTTTAAAAATAATAGCATTATTAAACATTGTTTAAGATATTCGATGCTTATTATTTCTTGTATTTGTTTAAATGTCTCATTTACAAACTACGAATAATAGGTCTCGTTATACTAGATTATTTAAACGATGTTTTCAATATGTTTGTTTATACAAGATAAAATATTTTAGTCATCGTGGTCAGCTATGTATTGGTCTCTACAACGGTTTTGTGTTGGGTTCGATATCGGTTATGTGTATGGATGACTTTTGTTTCCGTATCAGTTTTCATTAAAGTTTCAGATCAGTTAGTGTATCAGTTTTTGTATCAGTCTGTTGTCGGCATCTGTTTTCAGTACTCGTGTCAGTAATTGTTTTAGCTCGGTCTTAGTTCTATTATGTTTTTCTTTCCGCTGATATGACTTTACGTGTACTGTTGATTTCTCCGTTACTGAGCAATTTTTGGCTCAGCCGTATTTTTTTTTTTTGTGTTTTTCCTATTTGTTTTACAGGTAATATGGGATGATCTGGGATTTCAGTGAAGAGCGTTAGGAAGTTGCTAGTCAAGATTCTTTATTTCAGTAATGTAATAAATGTAATTAGGATCTTTCATTTAATGTTATGGATTGGTTATTAGTTTTGATATCTGTAAGAGTGACACGTCAGCCCTATTCGGGTCGGGGTGTTACACGAGCACCTTTAAGTACAGTATTAAAAATCTCTGACAAATTCGTAGTGAGCAAACCGTATCGCTTTCCCCCATCATGTGCAAGTGTCCATTTATCAAGTGCGTGTTCCTCGAGCCACTTGCGAGCTTGTGGATTTATTGTCCAAATTTCTTCCATGATTGAGTTGAACATTCTTATTTGATTCTGACTCCCAGCACGCTAAGCTAAAGCTTTCAATTTTGTTGAGATCATTGTTGTTCACAGCCGCAAATTGAAACAATGTGTTGAGATCCTCGTTTTGAATCAATTCTGAAACTGCGTTAATATGATGCATTATGTTGAAAAAAAAAGTATTGACACTTTGTTAATATGATGATGCATTACGAGAATATATTATATTGATGCATTGTAACAATGATGAGAAATTCAAGAATATATAATGATCTGATGCATTGCACTATGAGAATATATAATATTTTATCCATTATGCCAATATAAATGATAAACTATCATGATTACATGATTAAATACAAAGTAAAATTAAGAACTAAAACTATGATATACATATATATACTTTTGATCAAAAAGAACTCCCTGAACTGCTATCGAAATTCAAAACATATTGCTGAATGTGAATCATAGCGCGTGAAAGCACTAATCACCCTAACAACTACTTTGAACAATCCCAAGGGTTCATATTGTTTCAATGATTAATATAACCGAATCATGAACGAGAAAACAATCGAACAACAATCGGATGGCAAAATCATGAACGAGAAAACAATACACGTGCAGATAAATGAACACGAATCAAATCGAACCTGATGAGAATCGTTGATTGTGAGAAGAAACTGGAATGGTGATGGCGTAGTCAAAACCCTGGATACCCAGAAGTCGCTAATAAGATTTGTTTTTATTTTTCTTTATAAAATAAATTAGTTCTTTATTTTCACCCATTTAGGTAATTATTTTTCAAATCACCCAATTTGGTAAATAATTTTTCCAACTCCCTCCATTTGGGAAAAAAACTCTCTAAATCACTATCAAACAATTTTTTTTACTTTAATTATTATTTTGGTAAAGTGCTTTTTACTTTCGTTTTTGTTTACTTTTAAATATTGGATTTGATATTCGTTTACATAAACACGTGTCGATATATTTTTGTCTTTATCACGAGTTATTTTTTTTATTTTCTCTTTGGTTGCTATACCAAGTGTTAATACCATAACAAACTGAACCATTACTGGCCGAAATCGAATTCCCGTCGCAACGCACGGGGAAATCCTGCTAGTTGATTATTCTATACCTTACTTTCTTAAAGAGGGTATACAATACCTCTTTTAATTGATTATATTTTAAACTATGTATATTTTTTCTTTATTTTTCTACATGAAACTAAACTTTTACCTTTCTTTTCTTATTTACTGTAATAATAATCAAGATTGTAATAATCATGATTATAATAATATTCGTTGTAATAGCATTCCAGTACAAAATATAGAATTCGTATTCTTTTAACCATCTATTTATTAAAATAATTTTAAAGTTATTGTTTGATTAGAAAAAAATCCAAATTACATAAATAAGTACATTATATGAGAACTTTGAATATGATAAATAGTTATAAGAGGTAAATGAGGATAAATAATTCACTCTTTACACTATAAACAACACATATTTAATATATGTCGATAACTCATTTACGTTTAGTAATTTTATTTTTCTCTCATAACTTAAGTGAACATAAAAATAACAAAGTACGTAGTTGTAATCAATTTGTTTTCTCAACGCTTCGATATTAGTATTTTGAAAAAAAATATAGAGTTATGTTTGAAATAAACGTTTTTTTTTTCCTGCTATCGAATTATCCGGATAGGTATTCGTTTTTATGGATTTAAGCTCTCATACTACAAACTACATATATATTTAACCCAATTATTTTTAGTAATTTTATTTTTCTTTAACAACTTACTTTCTTTATTTTTATAAAAAAAATTATAATAATAAGCATACGGTTAGTTTTTTCTTAACGTTGAGATATAAATTTTATTAAGAATGAGTTGTATTCGAAATACAATGCTTTTCATTTGGAACAAAACAAAGGCATGCAGCTTCTTTGGTTATCGTAATGTCGTATATGTGACGGTTGTTAAAAAAATACGCTCACTATCTTTTTTACCAGACGCCCGCCGCGTAGCGCGGGTGTTTCACCTAGTTATATTTAAGACTAACTTGATCTTAAAAGGTGGTTTTCGGTCATCCGTCTAAAGTACCTTCTAATGCTTTTTTTAGGTGTGGATACGAGCTGAGCTGCTCGTGAGTTACTCGATATCAGCTCGCTAAAAGCTCGAATCAAACTAAGCATAAACGAGCATGAGCCTAAAATAAACTCATCTAATAAACGAGCCCAAGCCCAAAATTCACTTATCATGCTAAATGTATTATTTAGTCTTTTATATAGTATAATAAATATTTATTTTCATAATATTTTGATAGAAAATCCTAAAGTACATATGTATAGTTATAAATGTATAAATTATTTAAGAAAATAATAGACAAGCCGAGCTCACGCTTGAAAAACTACTCACAAGCAGAGTTTGTGATTTAAAAATAGAGCTCAAAACGAGCCGAGCTCGAGATTAGGTGAACTTTACACACCTACTTCTTTTACGTTTGTAATGTCATGCGGTGCTTGGGGCAACTTGGATTGACTGAACCGGACTATTAAGGGCCAAGGCCAACCCATCATATCGTTATTGTAACCTGGGGATTTACCAAGATCATGAAAACAATAACCTTTGGTTGTTTACAAGATGGAATACAACATTACAACTTATTATTATAGATCATTCAATATATGCAACTCCCTTAATAGAATTGTTAAACTTTCGGAAATCTTATTTAATATTGTTTTATAACTTTTTTTTTTGTAGAGTTATCATTAATACCATTTGCTTAGTAATCAATGTATTTAGCATTTCAAGTGTCTAAATGAAGCAAAATTCTTAAAGATGATCCATTTATAAAAACAAGAATTACACAATTACAAAAAAACTCCCTTATCTTCTACAATTCTCTCAAAATTCCATCTTGAAGCTAAGAAGTTTTCCCTCCCCATCATGCACTTGTTGTGTCAACAATTACTATACCATTCCAACCCCTTAATAGGGGAAATAAGCCTCTAAAGTGATCAACAACAACCTTTAATTAAATTCCCACGCTTCTCGCCATCATTTCTTGAAATCTTCTATACGATTCTTGTTTCTCGAGTCTAAATTTCTCGTGACAATTTGCAATAAACTTATCAGCCAGACGATCAATCTCATTCATCTCATCAACCGTAATCTCATTATCATTACCGACATTCTTCTCTTCTAGCCAATGGAGGTACCCTGAGAGCTGCGACTCTGGCGCCATGTCATCCACAAAGGAATTCCACGTGGGATCATAGTAGACATGATTGTTGTACAAGTTGGGTGAAGTCATTGGGACAACATGAGACGAGCACCAGTTATAGTGGAACCTAAACGAACCAAAATAAAGCTTATTTTTGTTCTTGTTCTTTCTCATGAACCAAAAAAAGTGGACATTGTTGAAATGGATCTCCTTAAGCAGCTCCATGATTATGGTCTTGGCCTTGGTGAGGGCCCGAGCAAACCGAAAGATGTGGGAGAATATGAAGTTGTGAATCAGGGTTTTGAATTTCATAGAGGTGGCTAAAGAAGAGGAAGAGGGTGAAGGTTGTGGAGTTCTTATCGAAAAATCATGTGGGGATGAAGGGAGTGTTTTTAGTTTTGGTAGAGTTGCCATTTTTTGCTTTCTTGGAGTATGGATTTGGGGCCTTCGTTTCATGTGGTATTTATAATGGGACATGGTTACCAAATTGTCACTCCATGTTGTCTTTTTAATAAATAATAATAATAATCATGGATGCTATTTTTTATTTGTAAAGTAGAAAAAAATGATTAGAAAATGATTATGGATAACTTCAAAAATATACATAGAGCAAAAACTAAAACCTTTTTAACAATATCTTGTATAATGTTATCACACTCTTAAATCGGAGAGTCATGTATTGTCTCACTCTGTCTAACTGTCTAAGCTATGTTGTCTTAATTGGGCTCATGTTGGCTTCAAAGTTTAGCTTTTTTGGCGTTCCCCCAGGAAACAATACCGTCGACTGCCACTTGACAGTCGTTGTGCCACCACAAGAGCAAAACTCTCTGGCGTAACACACGGTAAGACGAAAACCTGGTTGGGCTCGGGAATCAAAATGACAACCTCAAACAAGGCATAGTTCAAATCATTCATTGTTTATAGCCACTCCATATGACACAAATGGGAATTAAACTTGAGTCTGCATTAGAAAACCGAAGTCTTTTACCGCTAGGCCACAATTGT
Source organism: Helianthus tuberosus (assembly GCA_030545235.1). Classification (NCBI taxonomy): domain Eukaryota; kingdom Viridiplantae; phylum Streptophyta; class Magnoliopsida; order Asterales; family Asteraceae; genus Helianthus; species Helianthus tuberosus. Next base: position 17,591 of record JARYGA010006882.1, read on the forward strand.
GAGGAGAAAAAACTAAAACCTTTAAAACTATATTGTTTAACTTTAGAAAATGTTATATATTATATTGAATCTTAAGTTCAAGAAGATAAATTTAATTAATTAAAACATGTAAAGAGGGGGAGTAGGTGATTTGAATAAAAGGGACGACAACATTGCAGATTTGAAGTGTCCACTTTTTTCTATTTTTTTCATTTAACTTCTAATGTATTTCTTGATGCAAAGCAGGACCACATGGTCCACATTTGATGGTTACTAGACCCGACCCAACAAGACCAACTTCTGCTATCATGTTTTTCTTTCTTGGATCATAGAATGCATCAAAAGTTGTACCATAAAGAAAATGAAGTTGTACCTTTTGAACAAACCCGACCAAACCAATAGTGGAGCCAAAGTATGGTGAAGGAAAAAATATACAATTGAATATATATTTATGCTAGGAAAAACTAAAAAGTTACAATGATTTTCCAACTTAAAACAAGTATATATTTTATTAGAATGTAGTAACGGGATCATAAGATATGCACAAAAATGTCATAATGATATGGATGTGTCGACAACTAGCCAGAGATGGTTTGTTCGACTCACAAACCTAAATTAAATCATCTGGAGCCGATTGCCTATCCAAAATTTTATTTACTAGTGTCATTGTTCAGCGTCACACGACTATCTGTTAGATATGTAATGAACAAGTATTGGATACTACATTACACATGAAATTTTTATCGTTATCATGTACACCAGACCTTACTACTTGGGTATACTGTTCTCTAAGCTCTGATTTTATATTCTTCCTAGATGTTTTTCTTATTTCCCGATTTTATTTTATAATTTTCAATTGTAAAACCTTTTCATTGTAAATGTCGTTAATTTTTGTGTTTTCCTAGGATCAAGTACCTCTTTTTTGAGCAATGTGGGGCTAGTCCACTTAATAGATGCACATGCTTTTTAGAATGGAGGTTTCGGGTTTATACCTGAACAACGAAAGTAGTTTAGGATTATTGATGTAAAACAGAGTATGAATAACATTTGTTTTAAAAAAAAATTACCTTTTGTTTGAGATGTTATAAGTTTTGAGATTTGATGTTAATTATCAAGTTTAGTACATAATATTATTTTCTATTTTGTAACTATAAAATTTATAGTTTCACTAAAGTTACATAAATTCAAATACGTGGGTTAATTTTTTTTAAAAAGTATTGGGTGCATACTGCATAGTTTTCCGTCTTTACCTTTTAAAACTGTAGACCAACTAAAGCCCCTGAACCCGCTTGATTTATTTGAAACAATATTCTGAAATGGTCAAATGAGTCAAAACAAAATAATATAAAAATATACAAAATAAACATAAAATTATTTAAAATAATAAAGGTGGTCCATTGGAATCAGAAGAAACAAAATAAAAAGGACGATCAGTCTGTGCAACTCGATGAGTTAAATATGGCCGATTCCCCGCCGTAATTACTACCTCAATATCTTTTTTTTATTTAAAGAAAACAAAATATAAATATTATTAACTTAAAAATATTTTATCTTGTAAATATAGTTAATTATTTCTAAATAGCATCATCAATCTCGAGTAATCCTATTTGTTTTCTAGAGACCCATCTGTTTTTTAAGGATGTGTTTGGTGTTTACCAAATAATACATGCATTGATTGATTATTCAATAATAATTTCTAATATAACATCTACTAGTGTTGTAATCATCGTTTATAGATAGTCTATTCATCAATGAATAAACATGTTTTTACATATTATAAAAATATCACAATGTTGTGTATTCACCACAATGATAATATTGGTATTTACATGATGTAGATACCGGTAAACACGCTATGTTCACATATGATGTATTCACAGACAGTGTTGTAAGCGCGAGTTCATCAACAACCGAACTTCTGCAACCGGAACCTCTTCGAGCAGTTCCGATGTTTCCAAAACGCGCCTACACTGGAGCTCATCCCCAATGTTACTCATGCACCTATCATCATCCAGTTGGGGCTGACTGTCGCTATGGTAGTAACTGCAACCGTTACGGTCACTTCACCCGCAACTGCCGCATCGAACCACGAACCTGAGTACAACAACAACAGCTCCAGCAAAAGTCTTCAACATCAAGCACCTAGCAAGCGTAGGATGAAGTTTTAATGATACGATTTTCGACGTTTATTTCTAAGTTTTGAACCTACTCTATCACTCGATGTCGCCACTATGCATAACGTTAACTCTTGTCTTCGATCTCTCTTTCACTCTCTAATCGTCGCACTTAGACTAGATTCACACACATACTAAATACTATATCACGAAATAGTGTGTTTTACCCTCACTACACTCTTAGAACGAGGTACGATAAACGTGCAAGGAACGACTAATCACGGGTGCACACGGGATTATTTGGGTCAGTGCACGGAGATCGTAGTAAATTCTAAGGTGCCACAAGCGTTTTAACAAAAGGTGACACCAAATCACGGGATGAAAGTAGTAGGGGTCAAGCAAGGTGTGCCTTATCATACTACCAAAGTTCCGTGAAGAAAGTGCCACGTGGAGTTGAACGTTATTAGACCTATTATACTATTGTGATTATTTTCAACACACTACACTTAATCGCAAGGCGTAACAACTAAATCGCATCATCGCAAGACTTGTCGTAAGCCTGCAAACGCAATGCAATCGCCTCATCGATGGACTCTGGGGAGTCTACCTCGCAGGACAATTGCATCGACGCAAGACTGGTCGTAAGTCTGTTGCAACGAATCTCAATCAAGCAAATAAACACTCACGATATTGTTGGGTGAGGACCTATTCTACCCTCCTCAATAGCCGTGATGCGACGCAACGTAACGTTGAGCTTATTCGAAACAAAACTCGACAAATTGCAATCGCTTATCTTATGTATCTCGCAATCTCTGCCGCTTATTATATGAACCTATATCGCTTGCTGTGAACCGATCTATCGTTGTCACCTACCGTTATCTGTGATGTTTGTGTTAAGTTAACACACGTGACCTCGCTTCACGAGATGAAGCTCATATGATTAAAGCAAGGTGTTTTAGTCATATCGGCGGGCTTTCGTGGAAAAAGGCCATGTGGGGTCTAATGTCAGTTAACCTCTGTGGTGTAAATCAATCGAATCAACCGCATGAATCGCGTATACCTCCATCGCTTACAACACAACAACTGCCGCTCATCGTAATTCGTTTATCATCGCCGACATTATTGGTGTGCGTTATTCGCTAAATCACCTAATCGCTTATCGCGTACAGTCTACCGCTTATTCACTCATGGTGTTCGTTACAGTACGCATGACATCACGGCACGAGGCAAAACTAACCTGGTTAAACGTGGTGTTTCACCATGTTAGCAAACTCTCGTGGAAACGTGCCATGCGGGTTCAATATGGAATCTAATCGATATCACGCTAATCGCTTAACGTCTACCGCTCGACGCCTATCCAGACACGACACGACACGACACGTTAGCGTTTCGTGTCATCAGGCTACTCGCGCACGCTGTTCTAGCTACGTTCGTAATTCAACCCGTCGGCTTAACCTGTTCGATTCTACCTTATACTCAGTCCGACTTCCTATCAATTGGGCCGAGTAAGTGCAAATTCTATCCGTGTCACATCGGCTAACCTGACACCGCCTCACGAAACAGAAGTAATATAAGCAAAACATGGTGGATACGCCGCTGGTACTTCCTATATATAAGTGTTTTAATCATATTAACGAACTTCCGTGGGAAGGTGCCAAGTGGGGCTTGATGCTAAATTATCTTTTTCAAACTTTTAAAAACTAATTTTTATAAAATTTTTAATAAAACCATTGGACAAGTGAAATTTCCTCACTATGTGGAGGTAACATCGAATCAGCTTAACTCCATGCCCAGGGGAAGTGTCATAAGTCCAGTTTTCTTTAAAAACTTTTGCAATATCAAAACAAAATCCTTCTTAAGACATGGGTCGACATCGAGTTCAGCAGTGGACCCAGGTCCTAAGAGAGTTCCGTAACCTCAGTTTTCATTTTCGAATTCCTTAAAATGTTTAAAACCTAAAATTTCTTGCAACGTTGGTTAACAATCGACTCAGGTAACCCTACGTTATGAGAAACCTTTCAAGTTCTTTAAAAATTTCAATCGCACCAAACATACAAATTCTTCGTGACACGAGGTACTTTGGAACGCTAACTCGTGGGATTAATATTTTTGTCTTACGTCGCCTTCTCGTTATCGCAGTCGATCCCTCTTATTCGAAGCATTCTTGCTGTCAACTTACGGTCAACTCGCTCGCTGTATCGCTACTTATGCAAGATCAACTCTTAGAAGTCTACCTATTGGATTAATTTCGGGACGAAATTTCCTAAAGTAGGGGAGACTGTAACAACCCGCACTTTCGTGCGTTGTTACCACTCGATATACTCGTTACGCCTAGTACCAGAGATTCGGATCATAATGCAACTGTATCGTATATATCGCTGTTCGAAGGATAATCACACATTTTCGAAGTACAATATCACTATACTACACTATTATCACACTAACACTCACGGAGGCATTGAGTGAGGACCTATTCTACCCTCCTCCGTGGCCGTGATGTGTCGAGCATAAAATAATTAACGCTAACAAAGACTCTCGGGTGAGTGCTATAACTCCAGTCGTCGTGACGATGATGACAATACGAGTGAATGGTACCCCGTCAGTCATTGTGGCACAACTCGCAATAACGTTCACGATGACGTCGAGAGAGGACCTATACTACCCTCCTTGATGGTCGTGAAACGTCGCTTATAATCGCACACTCGAGACGGAAACCGATTGTTAAGTATCGAAACTTTGGAATATGAATACGTAAATACGACCCTTAGTGACATGTATACAAATATAATAATAATATAAATTTACTATGAAAAGCGCGTACTTCGAAATCCATCAAAACGATCGAAAACGAAGAAATCCATCTCGTCGGAATGGCCATCCGGACGGATAGCAATCCGCACGGATGGGCTATCCGCACGGATGGGTCATCCGCGCGAATTACACAAGTCTGCACGAATAACATGACTGTCCGCACGAGTCACTCTTGTTCGAACGGATGACAATCCGCACGAGTCAACACTAATCCGATCGGATATTCTGTCATCCGACCGGATGACAGCCATCCGACTCAGATCCATATACCATCCGATCGGATGAGACCATCCGAATGGGTGAGCACCATCCGACCAGATGACTGACTTTTCATTGATAATCTCGCTTAACCGTACATCGTTTACTATATCCTTCAATGATTAACGCAGACGCACTCGCAACCGACCCAAACAAGTTGTAACCCCGCTAAATACGCACTGTGAGTATACTTGAACCCTTTTAATCGTATTTTGGGTGTAACATACGTTTCTAACAAATCGAACTTATCAAACGAAATATTCAATCAATCGAATTATCACTTGCGAATAACTGTTATGCATAGATATACGTGATGCTAGTTGCATATGTGCTAGGGCTTATACTCGCGACGTCCCACCACGACTAGTATAGTACTATTGCGCTCGACGGGGTCTAGTTATGCCATCGTACTGTAACGTCCACATTTGCGTCGAGAAGAAATGACATCCAAAGACGCTAGAAACATAAACTTTTAATATGTACGAAACTTTCACAACTTAAAAGGGTAAAAACGTTTGTAACAATAACACATGATTTTAATAAAATTTGGGCATGACCCGTCCGTAAAACGAGTATGCCCCTGTTTTAACCACAATCAAAACAATATTATTTTTACAAGATACTACTAAAGCTAAAACATCATGTACTTTAAGACGTTTTACCAACAATTTGTACAAAAAGTATTTTGACCCAAAACATTTACATAAGCTAGCGGAAGCACTTGGTAAGACATATTTTGAACATGTACTCGCTCCATTTCGCCGAGTCGCCTAAGATTGAGGATTTACCTACATTCAATAACAAGACTTCAAAAGTTAGTCGTAATACTCATTTAACTCGATGTAACAACATATTAACTTCATTCGTTTATATGCTTACATTATTCTTACGTATTCGATTTACCCAATTAAATGGGTAATGGCACATACCCTCATAATGAGGTTCAAGCTTATCACTTACAACCCGGTAACATCGGGTTAATTGCTTTCAACATAATTCTTTCTTTCCATCCGTATAACGGATTAAACTTCAAGCATTCATCATAGCATTCATGACCACCCATTTAAAACGGGTGGTAGCTTATTCTTACTCGACTTGTTCAACTAGAACCGGTCGACTCGCATAGCTTATCATAACTTTCGTTAGCATAACCAAATCCGCAATGGATTTGCTATTTCGCATTCACTACAACATAACTTCTAAAACCTTCTTCGATATAATTCCTTACATCTAAATCAATTTTTTTAATCCACAACGGAAAATAGTACGAATTCATATTATCATTAATATTATTCATAAATCCACTAGTAGAGTAAACGAAGTTCATAAGAACTTACCGGAGTTGTGCGCTCCTATTTCCTTTGCTTGGCTTGATTCTCCTCTTTTCTTCGACCCTATAAGGTGCATCACATTCACGTTTAGCTTTCACATTATACATTGCTTTCACGCATTTACATCATTACTATAACGTTCATTATTCGTATTCATATTTCATGCCATCATTAGATCATTAAAACTACAATTTCTCATGTTCATACATAACCAATTCGGCTCAAGCATTTCATCGAACACCTTATGTGCGTACAATCTTAACTAGCACAATATACAAGCATAGCAAACGCATCTCTACCAAGTCATTCTAAAATCATGGCAATACATCTCAAACACATAAATTCCTCAAATATTCAGATTATTATTACATCATTATGCATATATTAACCTTACCCATCATACTACATCAAGAATAACACATGCATCATCATCTCTAATCATATCATCACAACTTCAAATGGGTTTTCACTAAAATCTTCATACCAAACTGAAGTCAACATGGTTTCTTGTTCTAGAGAGCAATTCAAACTCGAATTTCTCATATTTGACACAAGGAATCGAGGTTGGGTCGAACCCATCCTCCTACAAATCATAAATTTCAGAATTTAAACTCACCTCTTTACTAACTAGGGTTATGATACGTGGTCGAAAACCGGTGATCGTAATTGCTTAATTTGATGTTTTTACACAAGTTTTAGTTTCGAATGGTCTACTTTTGATTAGATATGTGTTTTGCAGGTCTAGCAGAGTTTAAGGAGCTTTTCGGGAGCTTTACGGGTCACCGGAGCGAAAACGGAACCACCGGGAAGCGAAACGGGTCAACTGGGAGCAAGGAAATGCGAAAAACAAGAATTGAGACATCCGGGTACCGTCGCCGACGTCCAAACAGGCCGTCGCCGACGGTTGTTGCAATCATCCGTCGCCCGAAACCACTGTAGACAGCGTGTTAGGCCGTCGATTGAAGTTGAAAAGCCACGCACCGTCGCCGACGGACACATCCACCGTCGGCGACGGTCCCTCGATGTTGCTGTCGCGTGATTGGGTCTCCATTGGTCAAGGAACGAATGAAAAGTGAGAGGGGTCTTCAATTTCGGGAGTTACACATTGTTTTTGAGTTTTGAACTTGATCTTGGAGCCTATTCTCACTATCTATCACCTACCAATCTTGAATCCATCATCACCATTACCTAATCAATACCCGAATCATCATCATCATCTAATCCATCATCCATAAACCCTAATCCTTTCACCAATCATCATCTTTCACCAAACATCATCTTTCACCAAACCTCATCATTCACCATTCTCAAGGCTTCAAGATGACTCCATCCACATTCCAAGCATCCGGTGATCAAGTTGCATCAACCATGAGCGGCTAATCATCTCGGTTTCACCCCGGTGTAGGTAGTTGTTACTTTTAGGGTTTCAATTTGTTCTTGTTTCATCTTAGTGACAATTTGTATTTGGTTTTTGAAACTTTTGACAGTAGTATTACATTTGTTACGAATTCGTGAATTGTCGAACGATGTTAAAAGTTATGACTTTGCGAAACGGTGATATGTAATTGTACGTTGTCGTTGTTAGGATTTACTTGTGTTGATTACAAAGTGTCTTTTTGTCCGTTCTTCGGGGCGTTGATAGTTAGTAGCACCTAAGTCACGGTACACTAAATCCGTTAATCGAATGCATTTGAGTTGAAACTAAAACTTGTAGAAATCCTAGGTTAACAATTACCGAAACCGGGTGTGATTCCTTTTTATTATCTATATAACTATATAATACATTTCCAATGGACAGAAAAGTAATTTAACACCTATTTTTTAAGATGGCAGCCTAAAGGTCTTAGATAAACCCTATATTTTTACATATTTCTTCCCATTTTATCCCCCATCTCCTTACAACCTCGAATATCTACATCAGTTTCTTCACCCTGAAGAGTTCTTCCCATTGAATCGTCAGTTGACAATGAAATCATTGATTGAATGGTGAGAGAAAATTGAATATGCGAATTGAATATGCCCTTTCGTTTCTAGATCCCACCCCCTCTAAAAACGAAACAATTATCGCCATCTACAAGCAATGTTCAAGATACGTTAGAATCTAAATTATCGGATCAATCTTCAGCAGGAGAGACGAATTATTAACGTACATTTATTCAGTAATGGTGAAACCCTTCGTCATCCAAATGCACAACCACATCTTCATCATCATCTTCTGCTTCCAAATTGTGTTGGATTCCTAAATCTTCTACCTAGGGTTCCGATTGAGAATTCCAGAGGTATGTTTAATCGAATGAGACTGATCTATACCCGTGTTTCGAAGGTGTAATCGGTGTTTAAAAGGACGGATTGAAGTTGAAGGTGCTGTCATCAGAATTAGATTTGGCTCGTCCTCTTCAATATTTGACATCTGAAAGGTTTGATTTCGATTATGTGATTGATTTTAAAATGAATTGAATTTGTTTTTAGGGTTTTGCATCAATTTAGTGTTATTTCTTCAGTTTTCTTGCTTCCAATTGTATTAGGGTTTTTGTAGCAGGCTTGACTTCTGTGACCAAATGCATATTTTAATTCATGAAGTTCATGAAATAGACCTGAATTAATGTTTTTTAGATAAGGATTGTAAGTTTTTTTTTTACATTTTGCAGTGCGACAGCAGATCCAGAACTGGAATGGTTGAGTCATATGGTCAGACAGTTGCAAAATATAGCTAAACCCTAGATCTGTAATCAAATCGAAACATATCAACCCCTATCTTCTTTTTTTTTTTTGAACAAGAATTCCTAAATTTTCTAGGCTAAAATTTCAAACTTTTTTGGGGTGGTGGGAGTCAGTTTGGTAATACAGGAGGGTCACATTCAAAGGCATTTTTGGAGTTTATATGGAGACTCTTATGAATGCTATTGTCAAGCCAGAGTATCTAAAGCATCAAGACGAACAAGTTAAGCTTCTTGTTGCACTTGTGAGATACCAAGAATTGCTGGCCTTGAAGCTCCATATGAAAATGAAGGTATTTTTTTTGCTTTACGTGACTATATGTTTGATAATAAGTGCTCAAATTTACACAATTATGGTTTTTTTTTCTTTATGGTACTAACTGTTTTTTTTTTCATTTGCTTTGAGGACATCATTCATTTGTAAGTACTTTCTAGGGTTAAAATATACTAAAGACCCATCTTTTGGAAGGATAGATAGTAAACATACCGGAGACCATTGCAAAGTACATATCATTTGCTGTGACGTTGGATCTAGAGTGCGATGATGTAGTGAATGAAATATTTAAAACTGTTTTCAATGTTTCCTGGTTAAGTTTTTTTAACTTTAATAAAGTATTTTGTTTTTGTACACGAGCATACTGAAATTGTTACTGTGGTGGTGGAGACAATAATGACGTTTTTTTTTAAGAAAGTTTTACTCATTTTCTATCTGTTTTAGGCTGTGATAAGTAAGTTAGTGATAACCTCTTTGACCCTTTTTCAACTCACTTATAAACAAAATATAGATTTATTTCCAAGTGTTATTTTGCAGGTTAAAGGAGTAGAAGGCCTAATGGCTGCTTATGAAAATGCGGTGCATACCGTCTCTCTTCAACGACCAACTGTATTTGGTCAAGTAATCAACCACGCTGCAAAAATAGCTGCTCAATCCCTCTCAACTAAGTTTTACTCATTTTCTATCTGTTTTAGGCTGTGATAAGTAAGTTAGTGATAACCTCTTTGACCCTTTGTCAACTCACTTATAAACAAAATATAGATTTATTTCCAAGTGTTATTTTGCAGGTTAAAGGAGTAGAAGGCCTAATGGCTGCTTATGAAAATGCGGTGCATACCGTCTCTCTTCAACGACCAACTGTATTTGGTCAAGTAATCAACCACGCTGTAAAAATAGCTGCTCAATCCCTCTCAACTAATCCCACCAAGTACTTTGTTTTGCTAATCATGACGGTAAACATGTAGTAAACCAATTATATATGCGCATTATTCTTTTCGTTGTTATAAAATATTTAAATTGTATTTTTTTTGTTAGGATGGAGTTCTTACCGATCTTCAAGAGACTAAAGATGCACTTGTTAGGGCCTCTGCTCTGCCTCTCTCAATTCTAAAAGTTGGAGTGGGTGATGCTGATTTTAAACAAATGAAAAGGTAAATGGTTAAAAGTCATACCAAGTTACCAACTAAGTTAGATTCTTTAATTGTATTTGTTATGTATTATCCTTATGGGTCAACGTGTAAACTAAAAAAAGGAGTTGGCTAAACACCTAACGGGTTAAATGGGTTGAAAGTCGCACAAACTTTGTTTTCAGAGTTAGATTATTATTTGGATAGCATAACTTTTGCTATTATTTATTTATAAGAAATCTAAACAAGAGCTTAGTTTCAACCCATTTACTTATGTATAGGTCAGTTTAAATCAAAGGTTTTTTGTGTCATTTGTAGCAAGTGATTCAGCCTAGAATTTCCTTCAAAACCAGCTCATCAACACCCCTGGTTGCTAAAATATGGACAAAATGGAAAAAAATTATCTATATCTTGTAGTTCTTGTATATATCATAACGAATTGATGTATGTTGTGTTACAGGTTGTACCTCTTGATCAAGTAAGAAAAATTTGTCAAGCACTGCTTGCCAGTTGCTTTAGTGGAGTATGAAGGGGAGCAACATGGTTTTCGTAAGGTTAGAAATATATAAATGTCTATGTTTTTTATTTTTATTTAATTTCTTGGTAAAAGTAAGTTGGTTACTATAATGTGTGCAGGCCGAAAACATTATATTCACACTTGAACAACAAATGGTGTTTTTCGCACGTTTAGTGGGGCACTTTAAGGTTGCAGACGAAATCGTTCCCATCAAGATTGATAATTTCGACTAAGAAGTATGTATTTTTATATCTCTTCGCACTTCACTAGCTTAGATGTAACATTTTTGCCCTATTTTCCTAAAGTGGTTCATGTTAGGCTGCTGGGAGTGGGGGCATTGGCTGGGGCGGGAGATGCCGTTCAACACCAGCTGCTCCACCCCGGGTTGGCGTTGGCATGGCGTTGCCCCTTTGGCGTAGGTATTCAGCCTGGCATGGGGCGGAATATGAATGAAGTTCTTACACGACTTAAATCTGGGCCTGAAGGAACCTGTCGTTAATGTCAGGGCCCCGTCACAAATTGATTAGAGCTCTATTGAGCTGATATTCGCGATCCCCACAAATTTATAAACATCAGTTTCAGTTGTATAAAATAGTCTACTTCAATGTATATTTTTTTTTGGGTCAAGTCTACTTCAATGTATAAGGATGCATATAACCATATTAATGCCAAACATACATTTTTTTTAATTATGTCTGGTTTATTTATTTGTTGAGTATCAAAAGTCAAACATACAATTTCATACATAATTTTATTTTTATTGTCTGCTAGATTCGAATGTATAGCTTTAGCTATATTGAACCAATATCTCGTGGTCTTAGAAATATTCCGCAACAATTCAGTCAAAGGTTTGTTTCAACAATAAATGTTTGATTTGTTCATATAATGCATTAGTCGAGGTGGAAAACTGGTCATGCCAGCAGATCGGGTAATGGGTTGGGTCAGGTTGAGCGAGGTCACTATCTGCTTATGATATTTTGATCTTTCCTTTAAAAATAGTGTCACCTGCGTCACTATTAGGTGGCGGTACCTCAATCGTAGCAACCTTTATCATTATTTATCTATTTTGAATGGTAAGAAGCTCCCCTTCGAAACCGATCGCCAGGCTTTCCTTGGTTTTTATCGTTTTAAGGTTTGAACTATATTCTCGCCCCTTATTATCGACTCCGCCGCAACGCGCGGGTTACCCACTAGTAATTGTTTTAGTATCCAAAAATTCTTGCAATCATTAATTAGTAGTTGTTAACCATTCGCATCAATTCATTTAGTTAAAAATCATATCTCTCCATTAAACAAAAATACAAAAATACTTTAGCAAGCTTCATAAATTGTGACAATCGTTTTCATTCATTCGAATCCACACACAAACCACATACTCTTCGTGGTTCGACCCCTTACTACCACTAACACATTGTTAAGGGTAATTTGGGCTTATAAATATTATCTTTGACCGGAGCGCGACACTCCGATCAGGTTAGATGCTCGAATTTGAGAGCTCATGCATTGGAATTTCCTACAAATTTTGATTCAATTGCTTGATTTCTTGTAGTTGGGGTTTGTCACCCCCCTTTCCCTTTCTCCTGGTTCGATCGATCAACACCCAGTGTGGTGTTTCTCTTTTGATTTTTAATTAAACCCTTCTTGTTTAATAGTTACACAATAAACCCTCCCACTTTGAGAGAGTATTTAACTTAAGCTTTCTTACTTTAACTAATTACCATTTAGTCATTTATTTATTAACCAAGTTAAATTCTTTACTTATTATTTACCATTTTTGGGGTGTTACAAGTCTACCCCTCTTAAAAGAGGTTTCGTCCTCGAAACCTTGCTCATTTCCACGGGACCAAAGTCCTTAACTGACCGGTCCCTCTACGTAACACAATTCTGAAATATATTCACATATCTTTAAATTCCGAATTCTTGCCTCATGTTAGCTCCTTAGTGGTTTTAATCAGTGCACGTTTATTCATTCATTTCATTCAAAATACATACCATGGCAAGAATGCACCCATATTTTGTAAAAAGGGTCTCATTCATGAACATACATAGCTATACGTCCTATCGTTACTTTCTTAAATCAAGTATAATACTCATATACTTATAATTACACGTATGCTCCTACATACACACATACATACCTTCATGAATACATTTACACATGTATACATACATACATACATACATACATACATACATACATACATACATAAATACATACAAGCTTTATTACTTGTGCACCTACAATCCCCTCTAACACATACGTACGTACATTCATATATATACACTCATACATCTATTTACATATACCCGAAAATATACTTGCAACATACCTACTATTTCATACTCACCTTTCGTACTTAACTCGAGATTCGTCATTGCACTACGTTTGTTACCGACCTGTACTATGCACATTTAATCGCATTTCTAGTTTCTTTAAAACCTTGGTTTGTTTGACCCATTTTAACAGGTCAATGCATGACCGCTCTCTAACATATCATTTTCATTCATTTGACCTGTTCGTGTCAGGTCATTTCATATTGGAGTATACATTGTACTTACTTCTAATCAGAGCATTCTTACAGCATGTCACTTCATCCTTCTTATATTTAACATCGATGGTTATCTTATTTCATTTCATTCTTTTGTTTAATTTGGTGTTTATTAACCCATAACTCCTTCACATATTTCTCATTTGTATCAGCATTATACTGTACTTGGATCAAATAATATAACTTGTAAGACCAAAGCTTACATAATTGAGAATTCATAAGGATCTTTGCATTTAATATAATAATAGCCCTAACTTTCATACAATGTATATAACACTTCAATACTTTAGATATGATAACATATTCGTACTCATAAAACCCTTACAAGGTTCTTAATTGGTTTAATTCGTAACATAACGTAACTTTACCCTTTCCGAGATCAACTTCAATTCCTCATGCATCCAATGTTCTCATACTTTCATTGCTTTGCTTTCTCAACGGGAACACGTTTAATAACGTTAATACTCAAACGTATCCATATCGTACATTCGCACATGCTTTTACACGTGCATACATACATACATTCATTCATACATATACATATGTGCATACATTTATTCCTACCTTCATACGTACTTACATTCATTCATTCATTCATACTTACATACATGCATATATTCATACATATATATATACATAATTACATACATTCCTGCACCTCTACGTACATGCGTACATTCATACATATCCCTCATACCTTCATGGATGATAATTCTTTCTTCATGCATTCGTACATACATTCATGCCTACTTACGTACATATCCACATACGTTCATACATTGCTTCATCTCTACATATACACACACTCATGTATACATCGTACTTACCTACATACGCACCTTCATACATACATACATACATTCCTACATCTTTACATACGTGTGTACAATCATACATAACCTCATACGTGCATACCTTACTACGTAACTTCACACATACATATCTTTCATACATTACTTCATACTTGCATGCTTAAACGCGCATAACTTTTGAACCGCTTACCCTATTAACCTCCCGTTTCTTCCTACATGACCAAAATTTGGTCCTCTTTCATATGGACTTGAAATCCTACGTTCAGATTAAGAAAATTTCTAACTTATAAGTTTTTGGCTTAATAATCCTTATGAATTATTCGACTCGTTTAATAAGATTTAAGCACTTTGCCCGTTTCTCTCTTGTACTTTTCATGCCTCCTATTTTCACACCAAGACTTCTTTCGTTTTCCACCACAACTATATACGTGGTGGATCTACCTTGCTAAAATCAAATATTCCACATTTTACCCTTCGGTTCGACAATTGACGGATTTCCATCCTTACATATCAGTACCTTCGTAATATCATTAGTTTATGTGAGCATACATACGACTGTTCACTTTCTTTCTATTCATACATTAATCGACTTTCGTTAGTAGAATTTTCATATAATTGAGACGTTCATTAATAGTTATCTCATTTCAAATCCATACAACTAAACTATCATTCATCATAACACGTAATTCATCTAGTACGTAACACATTAACTCTTTACTTAAACAATTGTGTCTAATGGCTATCTCATGATATCCCTTACTGTTGACCTTCAGAAAGTCAATTGTCTCGTTTACATACTTCAAACCTTCAGACATGTATACATCTAAATATGGTAGGTCATAATAATAATACCCTGCGTCTCTCATACTCGTATTGTACGACATGTACAATTTACGTGATCCTCCAAACAATACACATATACATTCACATACACGTATTTTCACATGCTAATGCTCCATGATTCTACAATTAGCAAATTTCATTCGAAACAACTATATAACATAATTTCAACATATCCTTTACTAGTTAGCTCGTATGATTCACATTTAGCACATATTCGCCTCTTAATCATACTAAAGCAAATCATTAAATACACATAAGCATCACTCCATTCATGTACAAGGTACAAGCCTCAAATGCATAATTCTATCAAAGCATACATTCATCCAAATTTCCATACGAATTCCAACTCCACTTTATGCATTCATCATTCATTTCATGTCATTCATTCATTACATTCTACTTTTTATAAATTTTTCTTTATCGTCGACGATCTACATGATCTTGTTATATCTTCTTATAACTTGACAGGAACACAAAACGGGCATTTATGAGAAGTATGGGAACTTAAATCATAATTTACAAGCTTCAGTACATCATAGTTCATTAATCCGTATTTACTTCATTCACATTCTCATATTTTAGACTTTACTCACTTTTTAAACTTTCAGCATTCATTCGTGTCATTCGACACTTTACTTTTGACCTTTACAAATTTCTTTCCATCGTAACCACTAATTGTGGTTACATATATCATGTTAGGTCTTACATGGACCCTAAATAAACGTTGAAGTGGCTTTCGGAAAGTACTTTTGGCTAAAACATGAAAAACATAAAAATCTGGCGGACCAGCTTAACACAACATCATGTGTCCGTTTAATACAAATCATAAGCCTTCCATATATCATAGTTCATTAATTCATGTTTCCTTCATTTATACTCTTACATTTTAAATCTTTGTCCACTTTTAAGGTTTCCATCATTCGTCCACATTACTCGACATATTACTTTTGGCTTTTATGATTTCATTCGATCTTAACCACTACTCGTGATTGCATCTACCATTTTAGGCCTTATGTGGGTCTTACTCGACTATAAAATGGTTTTCAAACAACTCGGGAACTCGAACCGCGAAAATAATACAAAAATAAAGTTTTTTAGCGGATTGAAACCTCGCTAGCCGTCGGCGACGGCATTGCCTCCCGTCGGCGACGGGTTCCAGAAAGTGGCGTCGGCCACTTTTGCCCATAGGCAGGAAGTTAGGGCGTCGGCATCAAGGGGAGCGTCGGCGACGGGTACCCAGCCGTCGGCGACGGCCCGCCATTTGTTAATCCACTGTTGCTTTTATTTTTTAAGCGTTTTACTCTTTTTCGGGTCCGTTTCCAGCTGTATGGTTCCTGGAATTCATCGTTTCGCCTTCCCTTACCACTTACACAAATACTTATCTTCAATATTCACATTATAAGCTTACTTTGCATACTTGCGTTTACCGAAACTTAATTTTTTTTACCTCATTGGCGATCTTGGAACGAGCACACTTTCGAGCGAGCCATTGGTTTGAGTTCAAGCGCTATTACTCTAGCTCGAATCCC
>JARYGA010006883.1:0-32180 GCA_030545235.1 Helianthus tuberosus
CTAAACCTTGATTAAGTAGGTTTTAAAACATAGGCACATAAAGCCTGACTCAATATTCTGAGGGTTTTATATTATTAAATAAGAAAGACGGTTCATATTGCTTATGCATATATGCCGCAACCCTAATTAGGCAACGATTAAGAATTTCCATCAGCTACCCAGGATCTAAGGGCAAACTATTGGTGGATAGGCTTGAAGAAGTCTGTGGCCACCTATGTAGCTAAATGCTTGACAAGTGCGCAACTCAAAGCCGAGCATCAGAAACCATTAGGTTTGCTACAACAGTCTGAACTTCCTACGTGGAAGTGGGAAATGGTAACTATGGATTGTATTACCAAGTTACCCAAGACAAGAAAAGGAAATGATACAATATGGGTCATAGTAGATAGACTGACGAAGTCAGCACACTTCCTACCCATCAAGGAAACCTACAACTCGGATATGTTAGCCCAGTTATACGTTGATAAGATTGTAGCTTTGCATGGAATACCTGTATCTATTATCTCTGATAGAGATACTAGATACACGTCACATTTTTGGAAAAGTTTCCAACAATCATTGGGCACACGTTTAAATTTTAGTACGGCTTATCATCCACAGACCGACGGTCAGAGCGAGCGTACTATTCAAACGTTGGAAGACATGCTACGTGCATGTGCGATCGACTTAGGTGGTAGTTGGGACAAGAACCTACCCCTAATTGAATCCTCCTACAACAATAGCTACTACACCAGCATAAAAGCTGCGCCTTTTGAGGCCTTATACGGTAGAAAGTGTAGATCGCCTGTTTGTTGGGCAGAAGTTGGAGAGGTCCAACTATCAGGACCAGAAATTGTTTTTGAGACGACGGACAAGATTGTCCAGATTCGTGATCGTTTGAAAGCTTCCAGGGATAGGCAGAAAAGTTATGCAGATCCAAGTCGTAAATATTTTCACTTCGAAGTAGGTGATAAAGTGTTACTTAAAGTATCACCCTGGAAGGGGGTGATGAGGTTTGGTAAGAAAGGCAAGCTAAGCCCGAGATACATAGGACCTTTCGAGGTTATCGAACGTGTCGGGTCAGTTGCCTATAAGTTAAACCTGCCTGAAGAGCTTAGTGCTATACATAATGTGTTCCACATCTGTAATTTGAAGAAGTGTTCCGCTGATGAACCACTGGTTATACCGTATACGGATGTACATATAGATGAAGGCTTGAAATTTGTGGAAAAGCCGTTATCAATTGAAGACCGAAAGGTAAAGAAGCTTCGAAGGAAGCACATACCTATTGTTAAGGTCAAATGGGATGCCCGTAGAGGTCCCGAATACACGTGGGAGGTAGAATCCACGATGAAAGAAAAATACCCTCATTTGTTTCAGTAAATCTCGAGGTCGAGATTTCTTTTAAGGGGGTGAGGATGTAACACCTCGGAAAATTCACGTCCATTAATGTCTTGACACGTGCCATAAGCTTTACATATGCGAAAACATACTTTAGAGGGACTAAAGTTGACAAACAGTGAAAACTATGGAACGTAAGGGTCCAAAGTGTCAACAATGGATAAATAGACTCTATAATAACCCTACATAATGTTTATAACCTTAAACGGATGGATCATGGATCATACGAAGCGGAAAATGCACGAAAGTGAGGAATTACAAACTATAGGGACTAAAAGTGTCAACATGTTGAATTTATACCTCTGAGTGAACTTTTGGCAGCCCCGAAGCTTTGTAATGCTAGAATATACTCACTAGAATATGTGGTAAAAATTTCATGAAGTTTCGTTATCGTATGAGAAAGTTATGGCCAAAACCGTACTTGAGGGGCTAAAAGCGTCAACGTCGAATTTCATGGCTTTTCGGGTGAGCGCAAAGTTATCCGAGGACATTACCATGTTGGTAAATGTCCCAAGGTTCTTAAAAACCAAGTTTGGGGGTTTACGAGTCAAAATAAATAGCCGAAACCTCGCGTACAAAGACAGGGACCAAAGCTGCCATTTTTAATCAAAGTTTGGCAGCCCCAGGTGCAGAATTCGCGATCAGCTGCTGTTAAGTCCGAAATTTTGAGTGTTTAACAGCTAGCATCACCTCTAAAACTCACCAATCATCTTACATGCAAGTATGGACACCTGTTGCACTCTTATAACACCTGAAACCTCCATAAATCAGATCAAATTCATCACTTTTGAGGGTCTTGTGTTAGAAACAAGAACACTAGCAAACTTTCAAAATTGACAAGGCATCTCCAGAAGCATTCTGATCGACAAGGCTACTTCCAAGTGCTTTCTAGGCTTCATTAGGACCTTTGTAAGCATTCATATCATCCTCTAATCCGTTCTAGCATAGATTATTAGTTAAAAGTCAAACCGTTGTTCATATAGTTTGACTTTTCGATTAAACGAATTTGGCTCTGTCATTTCTCAAATTGAAACCACTTATAAGTTGGTATTTATGTGGGAAACAAACCCTCAAAAGGGTATTCTCTGATTCCCACTCTAAGCATGCTATTTGTCGAGTCAAAGTTGTTCTTAAAAAGTCAACAGAAATTGTTTTTGTGAAATATAGCATAAACGGTAATGTAGATGACATGCAATCAGTTTGATCATCAAAAATAGCTTTATAATGAATGTAAGAATATGTTTTACCATGATCAACTCGACAATCTTTGGTATAAACCCGGATTGGAACCGAAAGTCTTATAAAACGACTTTTTCATTGACTCTCGATTCGGATCCGTGCATGCATGTTTGAGATCTGCATTAGAGCATATTTTGGACCAACTTTTATATAAGATTAACTCTCTGGAATTTTACAAATTGATTCCATGATTAACCGATTCATATGCATGTTACCGGTTTATGCTTAATATGACTATTTTGCCCTTTTTAATATAAAACGCGATTTTTGAAAAAGTGAAAGAGTAAAATCATTTGTTACTGATTTATAAACATGCACCGAAAATTTGATATCAGTTTGAGGTTTAGATTAACGATTATGCTCATTATCGTAATTGCAAGCTTTATGTTACATAAATAGCGTAATTAGCGCATAGCCTATTTTAACCCACTTTTTGGTATCAAACTTTTTACACACTGGTGTTATATAATATTTTGGGGTTTTTAAAGATTTTTATTAAATTTTTGGCTAAGCATAACATAGGCCTTTAAGCTAAATTCGGTAAATACCGAATTTGCCCTTTTAAGCCATAAAACGAGTTTCACAAATCCGATTGACCCCAAACCTTTTTCTACTGATTTTATTTGTTAAATAAAGTAATTTGAGCCTTCTGGAATTATAAAAATCTCAGCTTTCTTTTACAAACCCGGAAACGGCTCCAAATCGCATTTTAAAGCATTTTTAACGTATAGTATATTCTATAACCATATCAAGCATATAAGACTTATACCTACTGATGTAATTAGCATATTTTCATATAAAAACAGTAAGTACAATTTTATAAACTCAGATTTCCAGTTTTGGCATTTTTAGCCCTTGTGAAATTACCAAAATGCCCATAGGGTGCATAGTTTGGTTTTGAATGATAAATTTTACGTATAGGTCATACCCTACTGTTATGACTTATTAAATTAAGTGTAATTACTGATTTAATCAGGCCTGTAATTCAAAATGATATTTAAACTCTTTTATGATCGTTAAAATGACCAAAATACCCCTACGGGGCTTATTTTGAGATTTAACTCGTTTTGGGCATAATAGAAGATATCTTACTGATATCACAACATATTAAAGGCATAATAACTTAGGAAACATGTATATGACTCTTTTGGTTACTCGTTACGCACTTGTCGCGTTCGGATCCGCTTATGTGACTAGTTCATTTATATTAGCCGAAGCGAGTCAAACTTTATCATTTTTGTCTCCAAATCCAGAATGTGCTTAGTATACCCATATTATACAAGTCTTCAAACTTGTCGGGTCTAAGTCACATTCTATCCGGTCTTCGCTTAATCGTGCGTTTGAACCGTATGTTCCCTAAGACTAACCGGTCTAAGTTTTGGCTTAAGCAAAGACCCGTTAGCGTTCTAATTAATTATTTATGTCATCATTCCAGACTAGAGCCTTCCGGTAAATGGTACCTACGCTTACTTAAGCGAATACGGCTGAGTTATTAAATTCTTATTAATTAAGACAGGAGCTAGCTCAGGTAAATACTCTTAACTTATTTTCCCTATTACGGGCTTGAGATACGGTAATATAAATACCGCATGGTCAGGTATGGGATTCAAAGACCAAAGAGTCGGGAAATTCAAATAACCTGTTTTACTAGAACAAGTTTTGTAAAACTGATAACATGGGTATTGAATATTCAATTGTATTATGATTATATTATTAAGGTATCCCACTAAAGGTATTAACCTTGTGGGCATTATACCAAAAACAGGTATCCCATTAAAGGTATTAACCTTGTGGGCATTATACCAAAAACAGGTATCCCATTAAAGGTATTAACCTTGTGGGCATTATACCAAAAACAGGTATCCCATTAAAGGTATTAACCTTGTGGGCATTATACCAAAACAGGTAATCCCATTAAAGGTATTAACCTTGTGGGCATTATACCAAAACAGGTAATCCACTAAAGGTATTAACCTTGTGGGCATTACACCTGTGGCATGTCAGTTAATACAAGATTTTTAGTAATAAAATAGTCCCAAGTTAAAAAGATTAATTTTGCCTCTGTAATAGTCCCAAGTTAAAAAGATTAATTTTGCCTCTGTGCATTTTAATCACTGTGTCAAGATATTTTGTGCCGTTTGCACTCAAATCAATTTTTAAACTCTTTTCAAAATGAGTCAGTTAAATTGTATTTACCAGTGAAAACTGACGTATTTTTCCAAAAGGTTAAGTGACAGGTACTGAACGTAATTGGCTGGAAGCTCAGGGCGAATATAAGGAATCTCACAAGTCCTAGGCGTCTAAAGTCTGTTGAACAATGATTATGATTATTCGATCCGCCTGTGGATCTTTTACTTTCCGTTGTAATACTCTGATATTACTTTATATTCGGATTGTAATATATTTATCTTTTGCTTCCGCTGTGCATTATTATATTGTGTTGCTTGTCTATGATGATACCAACGACGTCACGATACCCCCACCGGGCCCACCGGTGACACGTGGAAAATTAGGGGTGTGACAAATGTTAAACAAGATATGGATTGGGTACCTACGTATGCTAAAACCCACACGGACAATCAAGGGAATTGGGTTGATCCGGTTGCTGAACAAAATTACGTAAGTATTTCTTTTAAGTATTATTTTCTATAACAAATATATATATATATATATATACACACACATATATATTTAATCATCTTCGTAAAATACAACGGAACATACAACAGGCCACAGATGAATGGAGCGGCGATGGTCCTTCAATTGCCCCATATCAAGAAGCGTTGGGAGAGCGGCGAGGATGGTATCGCGGGATGGGGCTTAAACCTTCTTCCAACACGTCCTCGAACACGTCCTCGAACATGTCATCAGCTCGGACGCAAGAACCCTTTTCTGAGGTAAAGTACGCAATTTATAAAATGACAAACAAACGAACGCATGTTTCCTTGTTAAATATATGTTGGTAGCGTTAATTAATATGCTAATATACGTTTTGATATCTATTATTGTAGGATTTTGTTAACAGCTTGTTTCAAACTCCGTCATTTTTGAACCAACTTAACAACTATCTTGCTTCACAAGGGAAAGGAAAAGGAAAGTCAAAAGACTACGATTCTGACGACTTATTCGATAGAGATTCCGACGAAGAGTGACTTGTTTTTAATGTATGATTTAGATTTAATTAAACGTTGTAGGATTATAATGTACGACTTAAACGTAGTTTTTAATTATATTACCTTTAGTATATGTTCTTGGCGTGTGTTTGTGTTGTTTGAAATAGGCAGGTTTTGTTTGTTCGGCCGAAAAAATGGCTGGGTGCTGTAAATACAGCAGCTGTATTAAAAAAAAAAAGACTTTTAGCGGCGACATGTGTCGCCGCTATTGATATATAACCTTTAGCGACCAAGGGCTATACCGGCGACCCTTTAGCGACGACAGTTATCGTCGCTAAAGGTTCAACATCAATACCGGCGACGCATACTTTTACCGACGACATGTGACCAATACCGGCCAATCAATACCGGCGACACATTACCGTCGACGTGTCGCCGCTAAAAGTAAATAGCGGCAACAAAATGGACCAATACCGGCGACGCCTGTCGTCGCCAAAGGCGGCCTGTTCTTGTAGTGACAACACAGATTATCCCTTTCTCTTCCTCCCTGCTCTCTCTCTCTGGTACCACCACCGTCACCTCCACCACCGCCATCACCACTGACCACCACCACCATCGTCACAACCACCCCTGCCACAACCACCACTTAACACCACTTCTCTATCTTCCTTCTCAACCATATTCACCCGTCACCGTCACCACCTATCACAACCACCAGCCGACCAGCTCCACCCACCCTACACCTTCTTCTAACCCCTCACCTCTTCTTAAACATATCTGAAATCAGACCATCGAGTGTAGACGACGGAATTGATTCACACCGTGACATGGAACCGTTTTTTCCAGTGATTCCATGGGGTTTTCTACCGGTGGAGACGAAGGGATTTTCTGCCAGGTACGATTAGGGCTTCGATTTGCAGGTTCATAGGTGGGTGATGGTGGCGGTTTGGTTTGATTTGTAGGTTTGTAGGTGGGCGATGGTGGTTGTGACTTGTGTCAATTGTAAGTCGATTTAGGCCTTTGCAACAGTGAACTAAAGCGACGATTATGCCGAAAATGGACATATCTATTGTTGAATCTAGCCGTCAAAGTCGTCAGCTGATTCTAAAATCTTTTTCTTGAGTTTAATCCATGGGTATTGGAGTATAAATGACTATTAAAGATGAAGATGCGAATCAGGCGGCTAATTCTTTTGCCTATGTTAGAAAATCCAAATCTGTAGTGACTATTTGATTATGTGAACTTGTTCTTTTTTATTCTGAAATTAAAACCCAAATACACATAATGCGACAATATAATGGCGGGCCAGTGGTGATGGCAGGTGGTCGCCGAATGGTGGGGTCGTGGTGGTGTGGCAGTGCTCGGCAGGTGGTGGTGGCTAGAGATGGTGGTTGATGGTGCATGTCTGGTAGAGAGAGAAGGGTTGTAGAGAGAGATGGGTTTTAATTGAGAGATAGGTTTTATATATTTTTAATTTAATATCAATAAATTAAAGACAAAATAGATTTAAATAATTAATAATAAATTGTATGATTTTTAATGTTTTATTGTTATTTTTTAATAGTAAGGGTAATTTTGTAATTTCACATTCAATTAACACCAAGAACTAACCCTCATCCGCGTCAGAGACTATCCGGGAACGAAAATTGAAAAGTTGGGGACTATGGAAGTAACTTTAGAAAAAGTTAGGGAGTAAAGGTGAGAAAAGGCCGAACCGCAGGGACTATCCGGGCATTTAACTCTTTTTGCCACTTTAGTCCAAATTTGAAACATTCTGCATCTGGGTCCCTGTGGTTTCACTTTTTTGCCATTCTTGTCCAAAAAGGAAATTAGCTCGTACTTCTCAAATTAAATCCTGGTTTTTTTGTCCTTTTTCCCAGGGGCAAAATGGTCATTATAAGTTTTATTATAACATATTATTAATTAAAATAATAAAACTAAATAATCTCTCATAAAAGCGGCAGAGATTATCATCTTTCCTCAAACCCTAATCCATCATCTTCTCCAAACGCCATTCTCCTGCAGCCATCATCTTCTCCTGCCATCACCAAAATCATTTCCATTCTTGATGCCATACCTGCTGTTCGAGAACACAATGTCGGTAACCAAATTCAATGCAATGATCTCGGACCTATTCCAGCTCGAAAGTGCATACGAATGGGTGGTCACCAAGAAAATTGGGAGGTCATCTGAGTCAGATTTGTTGGAGTTTGTAGAACGCGAATCAAAAAGCTTCAACGAAGAGAAGATTCAATGATGGTTATCGGATTCTGGGCTTGCGGTTAGGGTTTCAGATTTACAAGCGGCAACAATACCCGGCGGAGGCCTCCTCCGTCTGCCTACCGGCTCCTCCTCCGGCAGGTCAGAGGCCATTGCGGCGCCTCCTCCATTCTGGATAGCGATTCTGTTTTTTCGAAGCTGATCTTTGACCGATTGATCTCATTTCATCAGTCGCAGTGAGAAGATGAATGTATTCAGATTAGCAGGTGACATGACACATTTAGCGAATGTTCTAGTCTAGTGGACGGTTGAGATTCCGGCCGGTGGTTGGTGGCAGCTGAATCGGCTTCATGATTGTTGATTGTGGAGTGTGTGTTTGGTTTGTGGTTGGTGGTGTGTGAATCGGCTAGTGGTGAGTGTGCAGTAGAAGTTAAATTAGGTTTTATTCCTTTGCATTTGGGGAAGATGAAGATATTTGTTATAATAAAACTAATAATGACCATTTTGCCCCTAAGGAAAAGGACAAAAAAACAAGGATTTAATTTGAGAAATATGAGCTGATTTCATTTTTCGACTAAAAAGGCAAAAAAATTAAACCACTAGGACCCAGATGCAAAATGTTTCAAATTTGAACTAAAGTGACAAAAATGACCAAACCTTATAGACCAAAATAGCAGTTTACTCTATCTCTCTCTCTATATGTGTGTGTTAATTGTTGGTTGTCTCCCTATTAACGCCTCATCACCTTCCCATCCAGAATTTGGAAAAAAAAACTCAGTTCTACCACATTGACTATATTTTGGGTAAATCAAGATAGTACCCATTTTGTTTGAAACCACATCAGTCTGTTTAAGGATAAACACCTAATACTACTAGCCAAATGGCAGTCCCCTAATCCTTAGTTAAATAATTAGTGAACAATTGTGGCTCAAGTTGGAACTTGTGGCCAACTTAGAACGAATCAGTAGGATTTTACAATAAGAAAACAGGTTTTTTGATTGGGTTAAGGATCTGACAACTGGTTTGTAGCTTAGATGCATGTAGGTTATCAATTATGATAGATATATTGAATTTAACTATGCGAGATTATGAACCAAACCAGTTGCGAATCTAAAAAATAATTATAGGGGCAACATTTCAAAAAAAAAAAATTCTAAAGAGCAGCGAAATCGAAAAAATTTCAATTTTATTTACACTATCACCGGAGTGTTAAGGTGGAGCAAGGGCTACCCCGCTTGCTAAAGTATATCCACCCCTGAAACAAACAATGTGAAACTTTTATTGAAGCATGGAAAGAAAAATGAATTTGGATTGTCGGTCACTCGCACATAAGACGCTATATTCATAGTGTCGGATCACAAGTTACATCTTGTTAATATATAGAGTAATACCAAAATGGTCACTGGGTTTAGGTCACTTCTACCACTTTAATCTAAAATCTTGGATTTGTTAGTATAGACGTACACTAGATGGGTGCCCGCGTAATGCGGCGGAAAACTCAGACAACGGTAAAAGGTTGTACCATATATTTTAACATACGAAAAAGTTATAGTCGTTTTAAGATCGTGAGCATTGGGGTTAATTTAAAAGTCAACAACATGTTTTAAAAGTATTTGTTTATATATTTTAAAAGTTGTAAATATGAACACAAGAAGTAGATTCTCTCTTTTACCCCTCATGACTCTAACCAACTTATAGTCAAC
Organism: Helianthus tuberosus; assembly: GCA_030545235.1. Taxonomy (NCBI): domain Eukaryota; kingdom Viridiplantae; phylum Streptophyta; class Magnoliopsida; order Asterales; family Asteraceae; genus Helianthus; species Helianthus tuberosus. The sequence continues at coordinate 9,656 of JARYGA010006883.1, forward strand.
AAGTTAATTTTAACCATTGAATTTGGTAGGTTAAATGTCCAGACTGTTTTCTATGTTTCTGAAGCATAATATGTTTTGTATTTGATCCGTCATGTGTGTGCACGCGCAACAGTGCTTGTATAAAACGATATTAATTTATAGAATCGTCTAAATAGTTGTACGACATATCACTGAAGTGAAAAATAGAATGGATTATACATTTATATTGTGTCGCATTTTTCAATTTAGAATTTATTATGTATCATGTTTGAGTAATTACAATTCTTTAACCACTTATTCATATATTTCTAAATTTTATACTTTATATAGTTACTAATAAATGTCAACGGTTCCATACATCAATCCAAAAACCCACAAAAGCAAAAAAAAAAAATAATAAATAAAAAAAATAACAAACACAGAAACTAAGTGGAAAACGACTGAGTAAACTTATCTTTTGAGTTCTTCCAATGATTGAAACTGAGATTTGATTTTGAAGTAGTGAGATCCACAAAGACGAAAAGAAAATTAATCTTTGATATAATGGAATCCCTTGGCCCTTACCTCTTTTCTTTTGTGTGAGAGGTTTAAACTTTAAAGTATTCTTTACAATATATAAAAAAAGGTAGAACCCTAATCATTAAATATCAAACAAAAGCTTTTGGTGAAACCCATAATTTTGCTTTCGACACTTTAATGATTTTACGTGTTTCATAATCAAGTGTGTTTTTTTTTCTTTAATAGATGGTCCGGTTGACACATAACACATAATTTCCTTATGCGGAAAGTTTTGTCCTTTGTTCAAAACCCTATACGCGAACTCCCCACGCTCTATCAAGTTTCCTGTTACACCCGACAAAATCTATTCGTCTATAACTCCCCCAAATCCACCCATTCACATTGCATGGCTAACCGTCGCCGCCGCAACAGCGATAATAATAACGACCCTCCTCCGCCTACTGTCTGCGGCTCCTCCACTCGCCACCCGGTTTACCATGGCATCAGAAACCGGGCTGGAAAATGGGTTTCTGAAATCCGCGAGCCAAGTAAGTCAAGCCGCATATGGCTAGGCACGTACAGAACACCCGAAATGGTGGCTGCGGCTTATGATGTGGCAGCATTGGCACTCAAAGGTAGCTATGCTATACTGAACTTTCCCGAGTCTAATTATTCTAGTATGCTTCCTAAGAGTCCCACTTCTGATGACATCCGTGCGGCAGCCGCAGGGGCTGCTGCTGCTAGAGCTCGAGCTAATGAAGTTATGAGCGATGGGGAAGATAGTTCTGGTGGTGGGAATCCGGTCGACAAATGAACCATACAAGGTTAATAGTGTATGTGTGTCTTGTGTCTACTCCAAGTTAAGCTTCGGTTTATTTAAAAACAAGTGTGAAGTTGTGGCTTTCTTAGGTGAATGTATAACTCACCGAATTAATTGTATGAAAGGATTGGTTTAAGTGTGCTACGTATCCTTTATGATGTAATATGCATCCTACTCCTTGTAGTTTGGTAATAAGAAAGCCATTTGATTGTTGAGTCTTTAGTTAGTTGTTCGCTGTATATGTTACCGAATTTTCCTTGCCGAGTTGTTTATTTAACTTATTGTTAGTATCAAAACATGTTATAAACTAAAATAGAGCAGCAAATCTCATTTATTAACCTTATCAAAACTCAAGCCTAAACTAAAAATCTTTAAATACATAGATATGTTTATCCAGAATTATTATTATTATTATTATTATTATTATTATTATTATTATTATTATTATTATCTCTCTATACTAATAAATGAAAATATTTTTTGGACACATGTAATATATGAATATTTTTTAAAGAAAAATCTTTTTTTATTATATACTAGGTTAAAACCCCGTGTATTACACGGGTTGCATAAATATAATTTTATATTTAAAAAAAACTCGTATATTGCAAGTGTTGAATAAAATATAATGCCATATGTTAATACAAACAGTCATCAAGATTTATTTTTTAAGAATGAACATTGATGTATTATTTACTTATATTATAACATTTTACTTTGTTTTTTTATAAATAATAAAAAAGATATATCTTTAAATAAAACTTGTATATTGCACGTGTTTAATAAAATATAATGTTATATGTTAACACATACAGTAGTAAAAATTTAACTTTCAAAAATTAACTTTAATGTACTATTTACTTATTATAACATTTTACTTTGTTAAATATGTATTCTTATTTCTTAAATATTTTTTTTGTTAACAATTATCATTATTATTTAATATGGAACCACGTGTTGAGTGGACCCGTAATCACATACATAATTTATATAAACCACATCGATAAACTATATAAAGGTTTTTTTATAAATTACATCTTTAAAAATCGTATAATAAACGAAGTTTTTTTAAGATATATACTTTGTAGAGGCTTATGTCTTTTAGAGAGGAAAACCTAGGTTCAAACCTAGGCAAGGGTATATATTTATTGGTGTGATTTATAGTAAGGATAACATTTGCCATTAAAAAAATATAAAATTACATTTATTCAATCCATGTAAGCCATTAAAAAATATAAAATTACATTTATTCAACCCGTGTAAAACACAGGTTCTAACCTAGTATATATATAAATTATTTATAAGTTGGGTAGGTTATGTATTTTTATGAATATATCCATAAATAAATTAATTCATATTTTATGAACACATATAAGGAAATATATATTTATATATTATTATATAAATAAATGAGGAAGTATGAGAAGCTGTCACGTGACATTTAGTTGAATCGTGAATTAGATTTTAGATTAGATTTGGTTAAAAATTACATGCAGAGATGCATGTTACTTGAAATCTTATGTTATGGTCACCTAAAAAATCGAATTCTTATCTATTTTTTGTTTAAAATTATTATTATTATTATTATTATTATTATTATGATAATAAAACAAATATTTATCCTTATCTAAATATTTATTTTTATCTAATAATTTTGTTTAAAATTATTATTTAGTATGAGAGATAAATAGGAAAATAAGGTGAAGAAGCACCAGAAAGTGACACGTGTACAAAAAAAGATTTTCATTTATTAGTATAGGAAGATTATATAAAATTACATTTATGCAAAGTAAAATGTTATAATAAGTAAATAGTATATCAATGTTCATTTTTAAAAGATAAATCTTGATAACTGTTTGTATCAACATATGACATTATATTTTGTGTAAATTACTTTTTGAGTCCCTGTGTTTTAGTGGTTTTAACCACTTAAGTTCAAAATCAAAAAGTTTAACGCCCTGAGTCCTTAGCCATTTATTTTATAACGTTTTGAGTCCAATTTTGTTCATTTTATAACGATTTGAGTCCAAAAAATTGGACTCAAAAGGTTAAATTTTGGACTCAAAAGGACTCAAATGGTTAATGAAAATGCTTATAGGGACTCAGGTCGTTAAACTTTTTGCTTTTGGACTCAACTAGTTAAAACCACTAAAACACAGGGACTCAAAAAGTAATTTACCCTTATATTTTATTTAACACGTTCAATATATGAGTTTTTTATAATATATCTTTTTATTATTTATTATATAAAATTATATTTATGTAACCCGTGTAATACACGGGGTTTTAACGTGTTACTATATATTTAAAAACCAACGAATTGAACAGTGGTTTAGTGGTACAAGTTGATGGCCATGTGTTTTCATTGTTGCTGAACGTCTTCACAAGAAAACCATCCCCACCAAATTGCATTATCAGGGTTTCTATAGAGGGGCAAAGAAAGAGAGATGGCCAGTGCAGCGTTCCCTTAGCGTTAGCCTGGTGGCGGAGGCGCAACCATTTCTAACGAGTGGAGTTTTATGAAGATTAGGTGCTCCCGTGGCTCCGATAGCGATGACTACCGATAAATTTTCAATATCAAACTAGCTAATGCTAAAATAAAAGCTTGAAGAATTATTATTTCTTCTTACTCTCAAAAATTAACTAGTAGTTTACCCGTCCGCTGTCTGGGTATATATGATTAACATCATCCAAACTCATTGCTGTCCGGGTATATATGATTAACATCATCTAAACTCACTGTATATTTTAATATCACGATGACTACTTATCTAACTATTAAGAATATCAATAACTATGTCTATATTTAAAATAATGTTGACTTTTAATTTGATTTCGATTAATAACTACAACTCTTCTTGAATTGTCATACATACTAATTTAAAATCTTACATCTAATTCGCACAATTTAAAATAACGCAGGAATTGCTAACACCATTAAATGAAGATAAATGAGATCTATCAATGTTACATGTTTACAAAAGTATTAAAAAAACCTATCAACACAACCAAACGTAGATTATATTTATGTCATGAGAATATTATTTAAGAACATCAATAACAGTGTCTACATTTAAGATAATAATGACTTGTAATAAATGATAAACATGCAGGATACATTTACAGAAAAAAGCAGATAATGTTATCAAGATCTCACAAATATATTACAAAAAAGCCAAAAAAAAAACACAATGTATACTATAATATACAAGAAATCATAAACATGCAGAATACATATACAAAAAAAGTAATTGATGTTATCAGGATCTCCCAAGGATATTACACAAAAGCCAAAAAAACACAATATATACTATAATATATAATTTCGTTGGCAAAACACAAACCATTGTAACAAACACAATGACTTGTTATCCAACTATTAAGAACATCAATAACCATGTCTATATTTAAGATAATAATGACTTTTATTCGATTGCGATTAGTAACTACAACTGTTCTTATATTCTTATACATCGAATTGTCATACGTACTAACTTAAAATCTTACATCTAATTCACACAATTTAAAATTTTTAAGTAACTATTTTTAAATTGATTAACATAGCAATTGCTAACACCATTAAATAAAGATAAACGAGATCTATCAAAGTTAGATCAACATAAACTAAATCAATTACAATTCTCTCTATGGTCGCTCGAAGAAAAGGGAGCATATGAAGAACTAAACAGAAAAGTCGGCATCATCAGTGATAACAATTACAAGCGAACATGAAGCAGCATCGGATACCTTGATGAAGTCCTCCACTCTCCCCCATCAGATTTCAAGAAAAACGCAGAAGAGTTTATCACACAATTGTTGAAACAGGATCAGAAAATTTGCGACATCCTGGCCGATCTGCAAAACAAAAGAAAGAATAAAATCGCGTGGAAGAAGGCGAGAGTCGTTGAAATCTTTGGAAGTGTTAATTGTAGCGTATAATATTTTATACATATTTCACTCTTTAATCTTTCTTTATATTTAATTTAATAAAATTAATATCCATTGCATACAAAGTAAACACAATGACAAGAACACATAACATAATGTATAGAAAACCCACCTAGTTGCAAAACACAATAATCAGACGCAATAACACAATATATAGAATCAGTTGCAATACCATGGCTAATATTAACACTATCCATACCACCAATATTCAACTATTTCTTTATTTAATTAAACAAACAATAAAATATAAAAGATAATAAAAAGATACGCAATCAACATCATATCTATCACAATCAAAACAACTTCATCATCACCGGCGTTTCATATCTCCTTGAAGATCATCGCCGCCGAAGATTTGATCGACAAAAAGGTAACTTCCGATTGTAAATCTTAACGGTTTAATTTCTATTAGATTTCTAAACCTCTGTTAGATACTTAATCAACGACATATGATGGTTACTGCAGCGAATAACTTGTTTGTAGACGTCAAATCTGATTTTAGGTTTCAATCATCTTCAACCTCTCATATGTTATGTATAGTTGATATATATCTTATGTATTGCATGTTATGGACATTGTCGAACTAATGTTTACAGTATAATGTGATAATAATATATGAAAAAGTTGCAATAAAACAATGGGGGTGTTTGGGTTAGCTTATTTTGGAGCAACTTATGACTTATTGACTTATAAAAGTTAATAAGTTGTTTTTTGAGTGTTTGGGTTAGCTTATTTTAAAGGGTTTTGTGTGTTGACAAGCCATTTTTGAGAAGTCAGAATTTCTAACTTATCACTTGTCACTTATATAAGTTAATAAGACATTTTTAAGAAGGAATCCCAAACATACACGGATGAAAACATATGATTCTGTTATAAATTTTTTTTATTTTTGGGGTTCCTTCTCTAAAAGTACTTATTAACTTATATAAGTCATAAGAGAGGAGTTACAAATACTAACTTATCAAAAACAACTTCTCAACACACAAAAATAACTTAAATAAGCTAACCCAAACACTATAAACACAACTTATTAAATTTTATAAGTCAATAAGATATAAGTTGCTCCAAAATAACCTAACCCATGTGCGATTACGCAAAAAGAGATATTTTACGAATATTTATATATATATATATTTACTGATATATTGAAACGGTATACAGAAGAGATCTATTGCACATTATGAATTAGGAATAATATTCTCATGACATAAGATTACATTTTAACACATTGTGTATTAATACTAACAGTTAATATTAAATGTTATATATCACAGGTATACAAAAATGATTACGTCCTGCCTGTCTCTATTACAAGACCCTAAATCATTGAAACTGGTATGCTGTAATGCCTTCAATAAGTAAGTGTAAACTTCATTACGTAAACTGAAATTAGTAAATGTAACTACAGGCATTACCAATTGAGTTTGTAAAGCTTGTGGGAGGAGATTACTGGAACCGGACAAAGGTAACGATAAATCATGAAAGCGGAATAAGCTGTATAGCATGGCTGAGAAGTGTAAGAGGTGAAAGTGTTGTCACTGACGGATGGATAAGTATTGTAAAAGGTCTTAAATTGACAAAGAACACCTTATTGGTTTTGAGGATAATCAAAGAAAAATGTCTACAAATACATTGTTTCATACAAAACGTTTGTGATGAATCGTTCTTGACAGTCAACCGTTACGGAGATTTAAAGATCATAGTAAGTATAGTTATATGTTAGTAGGAATTTGTTTTTTGTTATACTTGTCAGCAAATGGAATAAATAAATATATGTTTATAAAATATTACACAACTTTTCAGGTCATTCCAGAAGCTTATGTGAACAAATTTTACTGTTACTGGCCAGTAAAAGATTCTTATAACATATACGCATCAGGGCAGTGTTGGAAAGTTGAGACCGAAAAAATAAATGCATGCTACGTTTTTGCTAAAGGGTGTCCGGAGATGTTTGAATATATTGACATAGAAGACGGTGATATACTGATGTTGATGAAAACAGACAGCGAATCGTTTGACTTGACACTTTATCGTAGCAGAGTTAAGGTTCTTTTTAGAAAGAAGGAGACAACTAAAGACAACTCAGTTGTTGAAATACCTAAACACACATACTATGAACACTTCAACTCTATAAGTAATTTAAAGTAAGTTAAAATGGTTTGTTAGTCAATACGACTTATTTACAGATGTTATCGTATAACAGATCTTCACTGATCAAGAAGACTCAATCGACCAATTCATTACTGGGGTAATGAGTTTACATATTTTTACAATACAATATATTGATCCTCAGATGTTAATGAATTTTAAAAATCTTGGATGCAGATGAATGATGAGAAACATGAAGTGAATAAGAAAAGTGTTGAAAAAGAAAAGTTGAAGTCTGAAAGAAAAAGTTTTGTAAGTGAAGGAAATAACAACCAGACAAAAGAAGATGTAAGTCTTTGAAACATAATAACGGATAAGTTATTTGTTCATATTATTATACATACTTAGTTGACGATTGTAGTTTAATTTGCTTTAATGTTACTGGCTGTAATAACAGGTTAAAAAGAAAGGTAAACAGATTTGATCCGATTCTACATCTGAAGAACCTAAACAACTGATATGCTGTACAACTTATGATCATTCTACCGTGTCAGCAACTGGACGACAAACACGAGATCGTTTGGTAAGTTAAGCATAAGTTAAGAAAATATTCCAATAAATATTTCTTGTACATTAACATATATACTATATATATATATATATATATATATGTATATATATATATATATATATATATATAAAAGGGAAGGCTAGACAGAAAACCCTTAAATTTTTAGAAAACTCTGGAAACTCAAATCTCCCCCCATTTTTACCCAACCTCCCGACATTTTTTTTTTGAAAAAAATAACACATGTAATATACATGTTTTAAAGTGTTTTGGGCAAAAAAAAAAAAAAAAAAACAAAAAAGCGCCGAAGGGATGTTTTTAAAAAAAAATAAACAAATTTCAGCAATGTCCGGTTGCCTAACATGTGTTAGGCACAAAAGACAGAAATTGCTGAAATTTTTTTTTTAAATCATTCCTTCGGCGCTTTTTTGATTTTTTTGGCCCAAAACTCTTAAAAACATGTATATTACATGTGTTATTTTTTTCAAAAAAAAAAAAAAAATGTCGGGAGGTTGGGTTTTCTAGGGTTTTTTTTTATATATATAGGGTTTTCTATATAGCCCTCCCCTATATATATATATATTGAAAGGAAATGCATGTTTGAAATGATAAGGTTAACAAAAACTGGAAAAGAAGTCAGATGGCGTTGAAGGTAAGCAATGAAGACGAAAAACGTGTTGCACATCAAAATTATGATCAAGAAAGTGGTGCGTATCAATTCAACAGGAAAGCAAATTATCGAATGGTATGTCATTTCTGTTATTTAATGAGAACAATTTACAACACCATTCATGAGGCTATTTATACGTATAGAATTACCAGTTAAACACATAACAATTAAACTTGGTTTGCAACAAAAAACCTTAAAACAGTTGTTTTTTTTTCTAAACAATAAAGTATAACTTAACTTATAACCTTCATAGAATAACTATAATAGATAATAGATACTAAATTATGTTTATTCAAAAATTAACAATTGATATTTGTTGCTGCTGACAATTATATCCAACACGGCTAATATACTTGTTAACTCTAACATCAATGCAGCGATTACCTGTAGAAGTTGTAAACAGAGCAAGGCTAACAAAGAAGGTGCATCAAATGAATGTCATAAACATGGATGGGAAAACAGTTGTGAAGATAGTTAAGCGACAGAAGGATGGAAATGGATTTAGGTATGCGATTGAAGGGTGGCCAAGTTTCATAAAGGAAAATGATATTAGCGCGGGTGACAATATGCATTTAACTTATGTAAAATCAGGAAACCTCCTCATGTTGACACATGTGGATGCAGTCAGCCAAGCTTAGCAGTTAACGTTATCTGCTAATGATGCAGATGTCTACGTATATAAACTAATGCCTTTTGTCGTCATCGTTTGATGGTTTTTGGTGGGACATGTTGGAACGGCTTATTGTGTTTTTTTGGTTAGTTGGTAGCCTAACCTTGATGACAATTATTACTATATTAGGGCATGTATGACATATTTTGTTTAGAATTATAATTTGTAAACAGTAGTCGAAGTTCATATTTAGTTATAAATTTAGTTGTGATTTCCTGTATACAACATTAGAAGTCTTATTGGTAATATTTCCATCATCCAAATGCACTGCATATTTTAATATCATAATGACTTCTTATACAACTATCTAGAACATCAATAAGTGACTCCATAAAAAAAGTGTCTCCATATTTAAGATAATAATGACTTTTTTATGCGATTGCAATTAGAAACTACAACTATTCTTGTATTGTCATACATCGAATTGTCAAACATAGTAAATTAAAATCTTACATCTAATTGGCACAATTTAAAATGAATTAGTTATTTGTAAATTGATAAACGTAGAAATTAATAACACCATTAGACGAACTTAGATAAGATATATGAAAGTTAGATGTTTTCAAAGTGTTGAAAGAACTACCGATGACAAACAAACGTTGATTATATTTACTGGCATAAAATATTACACACCAAACATATTATAAACATAATAGAACAATTAAAATAACACATTAATTTCGAATATTGATTCTCCATATACAAAAAATACCAACCACAAAAACAACCACAAACATAATACTATGTATATAACACATTGATAACAACAAACAAATAATACAAAACCATAACTAAACATGTGGTGAAACTGCAGTTTCAATATAGCTTGCACCTACAATGCCTTGTGTAAAGATGATAGGAAAATAACCATGCATCTTCTGTGCCCTTACGTTTATCTGAGCAACATCACCCCATTCGTGTACTATAATTAATTTGTTATTACCATCAATGTAGTGCACAGATGACCCTATCATCAACGGCATAAACACACGGGGTACAAAAGACACCACTTTCGACCAAGTATTATTTTGTAGACGCCACAATTCAACATCTACACTACACATTCCAATACTAACCAACATATGAAGTTCATCTCGTATAGTCACCAACTGGCCTATAGATTCCACACTCAATGTATCTGGGTAACCTACATTTTCTATTACCTTCGACTCAACATCCAAACGAAGAACCGATGTGTTACCCATACACCAGAATTTGGTCAGTACAAAATACAAACTTTTCCTACAAAACGTCCCAACGGACCAACTATAAACAGCAATATCATATGGACTATCAATTAAGAACCTTGGAGTTGACCATGAACCTTCACTAAACGAATAAATATTAACAGTCAACCTGAAATGAGTGCGTTTAATGTGCACAATTTTGTAATCACCAGCAGAGTCAACACAAAAACCAAGACTATCATCATCCATATTGTAAAATCCCTGATAATTAGAATTTCTCAGCATCTTGAACACACGAGTTAGTGGATTCCAAACAACCAAATCACCAGTATTACATAACCAAACACATACCATGCCATCCAAACTTGCTAAAAAGATCACATTACATGGATGACAATCGAAGGGAATGTGAATATTATTGCCTAAAACACATCTAGGAGATGCAACATCAACATAACGAATCGCACACGATGATTTGTCAAGAGCAATTATTTTCTGGTCACCTAATACTCGCAAGAAATGACAATTATTCTTAGCAAACTCAGGAGTTGAAAGATAGGCTAACCACTCTTTAGACACAGCCTTGCATCGTATAACCTCCTTTGCCGGAAGTCTTGGAATAATCTTCATCAATATTAACAGAGATGGAAGATCCTTCATATTCACTTACGATTATACTTTAATTAAAAATACTGACGTTGATAGAGAGAGGAAGAAAACACATACGAAAAGCGATTCCTTTGAAAAATGAATACCTACATAGAAACTACCCTAATTAATAGTTGACACAGGTGAGTAAAAACTCCTAAAACTCCGAGTAGTGGTGGTAAACGGTTTTCACACACTATGGGCGATAAGGGGTAAATAAAATTAAATAACAATATTGTCACGGCCCCCGACCCGGTTTGTCCCGTTTCAGGAGCCGCAGGACAGAAAATCCCGTGGTATTTATGTTAGTACATTTGTGTCTATCGCCTTCGTCAATCCAAGTCTGTAGCAGAAACAGAAGAAAACGAGTTGTTATGATGGAATATCTAGGCAAAAGGCAAGGTGGCAATATTGTAATTAATGAGAAATTTCATTAATAGCCAAGGGGTATAATTAATGTCATAGTTTAGGTAGTTTTGCTACATTTGTCATTTGGAGCTCTCTAGATCTAGAGAGAGAATCTAGAGAGAGAAAGTACTCCACGTGATTCACGGTTCTTGTACGTTATCAGATTTTATAATAGAATCGCGATTATATTACGTCAGGTGTGTTTAGGTCACGTTCGTGTACGGATTCCGCACGCTTCAGGTTTTTACGGTCCGAAACAGTTGATTTTTGGATATGTTGTGCGAAAACACTTGATTTACAACCCTACCAAATTTCAGATTCAAACTCCTAGCCGTTTAGGAGAAATTTGAGTTTTTGTGTCCGAAAACGAATGACATTAGCTTAGTTCGCTTGAAACAGCCTTATCTCGCTTGAAAAACAGTCTTAGTTCGCTTGAATACACATAGTTCGCTTGAAATTAGTTGTTGAGTTCGCTTCAAATAGCCTGTTCGCTTGAAAAATCTTGCTGGTTCGCTTCAAATCGTTGTTCGCTTGAAATTAAACATGTTCTCATTTGAAGTCAGTGTGTTCGCTTGAAAATACATGTTGTGTCCGCTTGAAAAAGATTGTTCGCTTGAAAACATCTGACCGCTTGAAGTAGTCTACTCACTTGAAAACATGTTTTGTTCGCTTGAAACGACCGCTTGAATCACTTGTTCGCTTGAGTGTGTACATCGAGTTGTGTATAACATTTAACGAGGGTGTCAGTATTTTGGGACTAGAAATCACGAGTATTTGTGTCTGCTTGCATGTGAAATAGTGTTGGGTCTATCAAAAATCAGAATTCATATGATTGCTTAGTTCGAGAATTTACATGTGATGTTACATTAAATTGTTGTCGGTTCATGTGCATGTGAAGAAAGATAATATTGTCGGATGTTGATTGAATTCATGTGACTTAAAGAGTGGCGACCCAATCAAAGTTGAAACTACATATTACATATTGAAGTTGTTGGTCATTGTTGTAATTCACGTGATACAATCAGAAACCAATAAATTGGACAGCCCAATCAAGAGTTGGGAGTATTAAAGGTTGTCGGCACAAGAGATGATTATGATGGTCAAATCATATTATTTTGATATTTGATATTGTCGGCCCAAAGTTGTTTAGAAGTTAATAGATCATTAACCCACTTTATTGCGGCCCAATTCATTCTAAGCCCATACAAAAAGTGTATCACATTTATTCATTTTCAGGCCCATTCATATACAAAGATTCCATACGAACAGTGTTATCATCATATCAAAAAGCCAGAATATATTCGCGAGTCTTCGACACGAGTCCTAGATCAATTCTACTCTCACACTTTTACATATTCAGTTCATTTTTAAACTGATCGTTTGGTTGTTTGTTTTTCAAATTGATTCAGGTACATTGATTCAAGGATCACATCATGGCTGAAATCAAGGAGAAAACCAGAGAAGAAATTTTAAGTGAGAAAACTTACAGAGAAAGAAACATTGTTTTAAACAGAATGGATGATATGCAAGAAGAGTATGAGATTGCTGTCAGTAGCAAAAGATGGGATAAAAAGAGAGAATGCTACTATAACAGAGAAGGAGAACCAGTTGTTCCAAAGAAAGACATAATCTTTGAAGATGTTCTTCTCATAATTCCTTCAAGAGCCGAATATTATAGGAATGTGTTGAAAGATGACAGATATGCAAAAAGGCATGAAAAAGAGATCAGATATGCCATGTTATCGTGTCTGAGAAAAAGGGATGAGGAGAGAATGAAGAAGAATGTTGAAGAAATGGTGAACAATCTAAAAAAAGTTGCTGAAGAGGTTAAAGCAGAAGCTGTTGAAGTTGAGGTTGTGAAGGAAATCAAAAGTGAAGAAGTTGTTGTGAATGAAGAGGTTGAGAAAGCTGTTACTGAAGAACAGCAGATCGAAGAAGAAGTGAAGAATGAGATTTTGGAAGCTGGTGATGCTGGTAATGAAGTTAGTAATGAAGAAAATCAGAATGTTGCTGAGTTGAAGCAGACAGAGGCAGCTGAAAACACCGAAGTGCCAATCACTGAGGTAAATTCTAACTCTGAAATTTTGAAAACTGTTGAACAGTGCAAGAAATGCATGGAACCGTGCAGAGCTTGTACTAAAAAAGATGAGCAATTCAGAACAAGAGATCTTGATTTCACTAAAATTGAAAATATTTTTAAAGAAAAATGCAAAGAAATGCTAGAAAAAGAAAAAGTTTTAAAAGAAAATGATGAAAAACTTTCAGAAAAATGTAAAAAGGTAGAAACAGAAAATGAGGTTTTGAAAGAAAATGTTTCTAAAATGACAGAAGAATGTTCACAAAAAGAAATTGCTTGTCAAGAAATGAAGAAAGAATATGACTCAATGAAATTAGCATATCATATTACAAAAGAGTCATATGAAAAAGTGAAAGATGAAATGAAATCTGCTCAATCAAGAATGAATTATCTTTCTGAAACAACTAAAGAACTTAAACGAATGTATTCCATAAAACAAGATGTTGTTGATTCCTATATTGAGGATGTTGCTAAGCTAAAGCGACAGATTGCTGATCTAGAACAGGATAACAACAAGTTAAAGAGTTATCACGTGTCGTCATATGTGCTTGAACGAGTTTTCAATATAAAACCGGGAGATGGTGAGTCTGAGCAAAACAAGAAAGGCATTGGCTCAGAGTTTCATCAAGTTCCACCACCGGGAAAATTTGCATTTTATGATGAGGAAAAGGTCGAAAAAGCTTTCAACATGGTAGACCAATTGCCAGACAACATTGACATAACCTATTCCAAATCTGATGATTCTCATGATTCAGAGGTGGTAGGTAAAGTTGTTGAAAGTGTGTTGAAAGAAGAGTCGGTTGATACAGGTAAATCTGAATCACAGGATGAAGATTGAAGGAAATCTTCATGATAGTTATCTAAAGAACACAAAATCCGAGAAAAGTTTGAATGATGATTCAAAAGGATTGGTTTATACCATGATTGGATCGGACAAATTATTCTTAGATGTTGTATTCCCGATTCAGAATGTGATTTCAGAAAAGGTTGATAAAGTTTTCAAGATGGTTGAAATTGAAAAATCTGAGATTTCTAAGTTTGCTGGTAAGAGTCATAGAGGTTCGTATAACAAACCTAGTTTCAAGAAGAAAAACATGAAGGCTAGGTTGGGTTATAAGAAGAAACAGAATCGAAACAAAAATGAAATGCCAAATTATCAGGCAAAAATGAGTTTTGTTCAAGGAATAAGTTTAGCAGAAGAAAAAGAACTCAAAATGAGACAGTCTAATGATGAGTTCTTTGCTAAAAAGAGAAAGCAACAACCACAGGTCAAAGATGTGTCCATGAGAACATGTTTCAAATGTGATCAAAAAGGACATCTTGCACGCAAGTGTCCAAATCTAAAACCTGTGGATGTTGACAAAAAGAAGATTGATGTTGAGAAACCAAAATCTGAGAATGTGAGACAAAGGTCAACCAGATTTGATTCAAAACAAACTTGGAGGTACAACACAAACAAGTTTGCTTCGAATCAAAATTGGAAGTCAAACCCGTATAGGTTTGATTCTAGACAGACCTGGAATTCTCATACACCCAGAGTCAGAACAACTCAAAGTTGGAAAACAACTGTTGATATGACAAAACCTCAAGAGTTTTGGAAACCGAAAGTTGTGGTTCAAAACCAAAATGTTCAAAAAGATTCACATTTTTACAAACGAGGAACACCAAAAGGTCAAACATGGAGTGTTAAGAAACATGTCGATTTGGTAAAAGATGAAAAAGTTGAAGTTAAAATTGATAATGTTTTTGAGAAAAATGAAAGAAATTATCCAGTTCTACCTGGAAAGATTCATGTTCAACTACCTGAGTCTAAACAGGCTTGGGTTGCATTGTTCAAGTAATCAAGTAGTTTGTATGTGCAGGTGCTCAACAAAATCAAAGATTGTGAGAATGGAAGTTGGAGCAGCCTGGCACAATGGGAAGAGGAGGCTGCTGGATCCTGTGTTGGTTGAAACAGGAAGTTTATTTTCATTCTGTACATAAATAAACAATATTTCAAAAACCCTAAAAATTGAAAAATTAAAAACCAAAAATATGTTTTTTCTTTTATTAAAATTTGAAAAAAAAATCAAAAATATGTGTTGATTGAATATGCCGAAACCCTCACGGCTGAACAAACATGATTACTTTCACAAGATTGAAAAACGGTTTTCAAACTGTAAAGATCAATGTGTTGTAAATCATGGGGGTATTTTATATTAGTTTTTCTGCAAAACAGAGCATAGTTAGCAGAAAATGGATGGCGAGACAAAGCTATCAGTGTTGGTTGTCAAATTTTCTTTAAATGGTTTTGCATTTTAGGGGGAGAAAAATTGTCAGAAAATACAAAAACATTTGAAAATTTGAAAATGACAAATACATGATAAAATTCTGAGAAATTGAGTTTTTGTGTAAAAAGAGGAAATGATAGTACATCAGTAGACTATCACAGTATGCTAAAGAATTGGAAAGTCAAAATGTGTTAAACGATCTCACCGTGGATGTGTCGGTAGATTTTTGCACATTTAGTAAACTTTTTCGGGATATAAACCTAAATTCAAACTTGCTTATTTCGTGGGGAACACTACTTGGATATATAGGTAACCCCTGAAATCTCGTTTGAAAGGTCCCTCTTTCTGAAATACTAGGTCTTTATGCTTAGTGATATCTGGGGTATTATTCCGGGACTTCTGCTGAATGGAAGTTCAGACCTAGTCCTCGAATAATACTTTTCGTATTGCTTGAAATACAGCGTCACCCTCAGCAAATTGATGAAACAATAAAATTGCTAATCAATGCTGTTGTAAAAAAGATCCTCTAAAGGGGACACACCGTAAGTCGAGTCATGATCTCTCTGCTGAACGGTAGTTCTGACCTGAGCTCTCATGATTCTTCATAATTTATAACCCCTTACAGATATCATCTAGGTATACTCACCTGTAAGACTGAATATTGGGATCTGGATACGGGAGTATATTCAAGAGGTGGGACACATGAATGAGTTCAAGTTCTTAATACATCTAATTCGTATCCTGAATCAGTTGAAGTTTGTGTGAAAATTTAAGTGGATCAGTATATCGACAATCTAAGTGAATCGTTTAGAACTTACAGTGTTTTAAAAAGCTCAACGATACTTGTGACTTGTCATAAACTGATATGATCCTCTGACGCAAACTCAAACAAAAATATTGTCTGTAAATATGTTTGTATATATTTCTTTACTGCTTTATATTTCAGAAAATACAAAAAGATTTTGATTCTGCTTTATTTTAGACAACCGATGTCTGAGTGCTAAGTTTCAAAATCTTAATATGCTGATTGTGTTTCTGAAAATTAAACAAGTTCATTAATTTGAAACTTGAATTAAAAATCAAAAATCAAAAACAGTTTGTGATATCTCCAAGGTCATTAGTTTGGACTTGGATGATTAACTGTGAGGGAGTTGGATACTTAATACTGCCAAATCTGTAAAGTTTGTTGATAGGGGAAGAGTTTTAGATAATTGAAAAAGCCAGGTCATAATTCCTGGATAGCTGAAATTTGAAATGCTGTTACTTATAAGCGTTTGAGAAATTGCAGATGATAGTCCAGACTACGATCCCGACAGCTGAGTCTAAGGGGAAGTCTGAAGACGAGCTCAAAGCAAGGGGTAGCTTGTAACCAGAAAGCCAGGTGTCGATTCCAAAGCATGGAAGCTTGATGAAAGGAGGAGCCTGATGAAGAAAAGAGTCTACAAAAAGGAGAAGCTGAAGCTGAAGACAGATCCACCTGGATTCTGTTCGAGAAGATTCAAAGAGATAGAGAAAAAGAAGACGCTACGAGTTTGACTCAATGATCGAGATTGACTGCGGCAATATCCAAGGGGGAGTCTGTTAGTACATTTGTGTCTATCGCCTTCGTCAATCCAAGTCTGTAGCAGAAACAGAAGAAAACGAGTTGTTATGATGGAATATCTAGGCAAAAGGCAAGGTGGCAATATTGTAATTAATGAGAAATTTCATTAATAGCCAAGGGGTATAATTAATGTCATAGTTTAGGTAGTTTTGCTACATTTGTCATTTGGAGCTCTCTAGATCTAGAGAGAGAATCTAGAGAGAGAAAGTACTCCATTTGATTCACGGTTCTTGTACGTTATCAGATTTTATAATAGAATCACGATTATATTACGTCATGTGTGTTTAGGTCACGTTCGTGTACGGATTCCGCACACTTCATGTTCATTTCGCAATCGTTTCGGAGTTAAAACCGGTCCTACAATTTATTTAACAGCGGAAGATTTTACCAGGATCTATTAAAAACTGAAATTTCCCAATTATTTTATTCACAACTCGGGATATAACCCCGGTAATTTACAATCATGAGATTTCACGGAGAAATCTTTATTTTACAAAACATGTTTCTTTATTTTTATATTGAGCCACTTCCTTAAGCTTGTAGTGCTACGTGGCACTTTTTCTTGGATCACAACAGATCACCTGAAACATGTTTGAAAAAGGTTTTGTCAGCGGGAAATACTGGTGAATCATTCTTTTTACTAAAACGACCTGTTTGTTATAATTTACAGTATTAAGAGCGATTACAATGTCTCTATCTTTTGAATTAACTGACCCAGTTGTCACTTGACCGGACTTGTGACTGTGGACATATCACTTGCTGGGTCCTTTCACCCACAAGTGATAAATAATTAGTAGCTATGTGCACATCCCCCCACATACTGATAGTAATTTCAAATAACAAGACTTAATCCCTGTAACTATAACTTTGAAATAAATATGCTTTTGTAAATAGATTTGATAAAAAGAGAATGACTCACATTGCAGATTTACTTTGAGCAGAGCCTAGCCTACTGATTAGCCTTTTAACCGAAATTAATAATAGGCACACAATTCGGTTAGTAACTTAATACAGCATTTACGATAACTCACGAGATTAAACCTTCACATCGAATGACAAAGTGCAATACTTAAACATCCATCGAATTAACGACGAATGACAAAGCATAAACCCTAATGTGGGCAGCACTTAAACATCCATTGGATAGTTTAATCGATCGGACATTGAATCGTAGCAGCGATCGAGTTATTACCCTGTATTGCGGCGTCGATTAGTGATCCGTGTGTGTTAATTGTAGTAAACAGAACGTAACTCGCGGTGTATAAGGAATTTTTACGTCGTTTTTGTGCCAGAATTCAAGTGCCAATGTCTGCTATTTATACAAAAATTTTGGCCTAGCTTACGGACCGTAAGACTCATCCCTTACGGTCCGTAAGGGACACCTAAACACTATAGGGTAGCCACGGTTGGGACTAGCCTTGCTGACTTGACAGTTTTGTAAATTCGATTTTTTACAACGAGATTTTAAGATAATCGTAACTAGGGTTTACCCCCCCTGAGTTTTAGGGGCCCTGATCCTGATTCTGATTGTTCTGAAAATTTTAGGGTTTGTGCAGAATCACTTGGGTGTCTCAATTAGGGTTTCCTATTGGACAAATTAATTTAATAAATATGACTTTTGATGAGAGTTATTACATTCTCCCCACCTTAATAAAAATCTCGTCCTCGAGATTTACTGGAATAAATGAGGATACTTTCGCTTCATCTCAGATTCCAGCTCCCAAGTGTATTCGGCTCCTCTCTTTGAATCCCACTTTACTTTAACTAGCACTAGTCGTTTGTGCTTGAGAAACTTCACTTTTCTGTCTTCTATCTGAAGAGGTTTCTCTACACATTTTAATTTTTCGTTTACCTCTATATCTTGGAGAGGTACTACCAAAGATTCGTCTGATATATATTTCTTGAGATTGGATACATGAAATACATCATCTACTCCAGCTAATTCCTCTGGTAGTTGTAAACGATAAGTAACTGGTCCTATACGTTGGATCACTGAAAATGGTCCTACGTATCTTGGACTTAGCTTTCCTTTCTTACCGAATCGTACTACTCCTTTCCAAGGAGAAACTTTCAATAGTACTTTGTCTCAAACTTGAAATTCCAATGGCTTCCTTCTATTGTCTGCATAACTCTTCTGGCGATCTCGAGCTGTCTTTAGTCTATCCTTGATTTGTGTAATCTTGTCGGTCGTTTCTTGCACTATTTCAGGACCTGACAATTGACTTTCTCCTATTTCTTCCCAACAAACTGGAGTTCTGCACTTTCTTCCATATAGTGCCTCGAATGGGGCAGTTTCAATACTTGAATGATAACTATTGTTATAGGAGAATTCAATTAAAGGTAAGTGATCATCCCAGTTTCCACCAAAATCTATCACACATGCTCGGAGCATGTCTTCTAGAGTTTGGATTGTTCTTTCACTTTGTCTGTCGGTTTGAGGATGATATGCAGTACTCAGATTTAGTCGAGTTCCCATTGCTTCTTGGAAACTAGTCCAAAAATGCGAAGTGAAACGACTATCCCTATCTGATATAATGGAGAGTGGAACTCCATGTAGGGATACGACTTCATCTACATACAACTTTGCTAACCTTTCCATGCTAAAGGTTTCTTTCATGGGTAGAAAATGAGCAGATTTGGTTAATCGATCCACAATTACCCAAATCGCGTCATTACCTTTTCTGGTTTTGGGTAACTTAGTAACAAAATCCATTGTTATGAGTTCCCATTTCCATACAGGCATTTCCAGTTGTTGTAGTAGACCTGAAGGTTTCTGATGTTCTGCTTTAACTTGTGAACAAGTAAGACACTTAGAAACATATTTAGCTATATCCTTCTTCATGCCTATCCACTAGAAATTCTTTCTTAAATCTTGGTACATTTTATTGTTTCCTGGGTGCATGGTATACCTAGATTTATGAGCTTCTTCTTGTTTAGGTCCCCATTCAAACTTAACTGCTTTACAGGTTAGCTTAGTTAATGGTACAACTATTTTAGAAAAAATCCTTAATAAACCGTCTATAGTATCCAGCTAAACCTATAAAACTTCTAATTTCCATTGCGGATTGTGGAACCTTCCATTTGGTAATTGCTTCTATCTTAGCAGGATTTACATGAATACCTTCATGATTCACCATGTGACCTAAGAATTGCACTTCTTGCAACCAAAACTCACATTTTGAGAATTTGGCGTACAACTTTTCTTTTCTTAACAAAGTTAAGAGTGCATGCAAGTGCTGACAATGTTCGTCTTGACTTTTGGAATAAATAAGTATATCGTCGATGAAAACAATTACAAATTTATCTAAATATGGTTTACAGATCCTATTCATCATGTCCATGAATGCTGCAGGTGCATTCGTTAATCCGAAGGGCATGACTGTAAACTCGTAATGACCATACCTAGTTCTGAAAGCAGTCTTAGGTATGTCTTCTTCTTGTACCTTCAATTGATGGTATCCGGAGCGTAAATCTATCTTAGAAAAATATCTAGCTCCTTGAAGTTGATCGAAAAGATCATCAATCCTAGGTAATGGGTATCGATTCTTAATTGTAACCTTATTCAATTCTTTATAATCAATACACATTCTCATTGAACCATCCTTCTTTTTAACAAACAACACTGGCGCTCCCCAAGGGGATGAGCTAGGTTGTATAAATCCTTTGCTTAGTAATTCATCTAATTGCTTTTTCAGTTCTAACATTTATGTGGGTGCTAACCGATAAGGTGCCTTGGCTATCGGTATAGTTCCTGGAATTAGATTAATTCTAAATTCTACCTCCCTATCTGGTGGTAGTCCGGGTAATTCTTCTGGGAATATGTCTGGGTATTCTGAGACTACAGGAATTTCCTTAAGTTCTTTATCCTTAGTACTAATGATTACTGAAATCATATATACTATTCCTTGCTTTCGTTCATAACTAGCAATTTTCATTACTGATATGAACTTCATGGGCTTTCATGGTTTATCTCCTGTAATCTTAATGACTTCTCCGGTAGGTGTCTGAATTTCTATAGAGTTCTTATCACAGAGAATTCGAGCATGGTTGGCTACTAACCAATCCATTCCTAACACAACATCAAATTCAGCTAATTTCATAGGTAATAGGTTTGCAAAGAATTTATGACCTAAGAGTTCTATATTTTCCTTTTGCAAAACTTTATCTATGCTAACAGAATTTCCTTCTGCCGTTTCAACTGTAAAAATCTGCCTAAGTTTGGTTAAGGGTAAGTTAAGAGCTTGGCAGAATGAAGTATTGATAAAACTTTGGTTTGCACCAGAGTCAAATAATACTTTTGCATACACGTTGTGAACTAGGAACGTACCAGCTATCACATCTGGAATGAGTTCTGCTTCTTGCGTGGTCAGCTGGAATGCTCTGACATTCTTTTTAGTGGCTCCATCGACCGTCTTGGCTTTGTTGTCTGCTGGTTTGACCAATTTAGGACATTCTGTTTTGAAATGTCCTGCTTCTCCACAATTGTAACAAATTATGGATTTCTTCCTGCAATTTTCTTCACGATGTCCTACAGTTTTGCAAAAATTACAATATACCTTGCATCTTCCAAAATGTTTCTTTTTGCAATTTTGACAGAACGGCAAAGTTGAAGATTGCCCTGTTCCGCTTCTCTTGAAGCTGTTATTATTACCCGTACGAAATCCTTGGGTAATTTTCTGAGCCAGTTCCTTTTTCTTATTATCATCTCTTGTGCGTACCAGTTCATCAGTTAGGGTATTAGCTAATTCCACTGCATCGTCAATAGTGCAAGGTCTCGCAGCTTTAACGATATTGCGGATTTCACCAATCAATCCCCAAATATAGCGAGAAATAAGTACCGGTGCTGGCGAAGCCAGTGTTGGTACCACTCTAGCATATTCAAAGAATGTCGAAGTATAACCGCGACAATCTACACCCATCATTCGATGGTTTAAGAACTTATTCGCCATTTGATCTCTTTCATATTCGGGACAGAATTTTCTTTCTACAAGACCCTTAAATTCTTCCCAATTCATAGCATACGCCATCATTCTTCCTTTTGCTTGTAACACCGTGTTCCACCATTCCAGCGCCCCTTCTTTAAAAAGATTT
>JARYGA010006884.1:0-41298 GCA_030545235.1 Helianthus tuberosus
AAAGAAACGATACATATGCACATGTGCATGGATAACTGTTACTCGAAATTTTTTATTTATTTTTTTTTTGATTTTTTTTTTATTTTTTTTATTAACAAAATATTGCGATTTTTTCAAAAAAAATAGTAAAAAAAAAAAAAAAAAAATTTTGGGTGTTTTTTAGATTTTTTTAGGAATTACTGTTTGTGTTCACACTGGTTCTCGCGGTTCTCGCAATAAGGGGTGGTTCCTAACTGATCTTTGTCCTATATATATATATATATATATATATATATATATAGGGGATGGCTAAAATGAGAACCACCACGAGTTGTAAGAACCACGAGAACCGCGCCCCGCGGGTGGCCGTTGACCACGAAATTTTTTTTACACCTAGATCCGTATATTTTAACACCGGGGGTAAATTTTGGGTTCAAACGGCGCGCCCAAAGTTTGGGTTTTTTTAATTTTTCTTTTTTTTAACCAAACTTTGGGCGTAAAAAACTACCCCCTCGGGCGCGCCGTTTGAACCCAAAATTTACCCCCGGTGTTAAAATATACGGATCTAGGTGTAAAAAAAATTTCGTGGTCAACGGCCACCCGCAGTGCGCGGTTCTCGTGGTTCTTACAACTCGAGGTGGTTCTCATTTTAACTCAATCCTATATATATATATATATAAGATGGAATCTCCTATTGAAATGAAGATATATTCTCATTAATATTTACAATCAAATCCTAAATTATATAAATAATCTATTACTAATTCCTTCACCGTGATTGCTAAAAGGATAGCAGCCAATTCCAGGAACACCATCTTCATGTTGTTCGTCCATTGGTTTTACTGTAGAGGACACATGATATTATTCATGAATTTGCTTCACATTTAATATTTTCAAAACCAAATACAACAATTGGTAAATTTCTTACCAACTGCATAATGGTTCATGATATTTTCACTAGTAGACTGAGAATTGTCGTTAACATCACTAACCTCAGCTTCAGTAAAAGAGATTATTGGATTGACGGTGACAAATGCGAACGGATTGGCTTCTAGCGGTTTTGATTCGAAGTTCACTTATACAGCAGGGTGTGTTGTGCTGGTGCTCGTGATATTAGTTGAGTGTGTTAGCCTTCTGGTGCTCTGTACTATGTTATCTGAACTGATGGTATTTATGCTCGTGGTATTTATGTTCAAAGACACATAAATGTTCATATCCATGCTGGTATGTGAATAAAACTTCTTTTAATTGCCCCATTATATGTGTCTATGACTATGCTTTATTATCTAAAATTGATTAATTGTAGCTTCAACCGGAGTTAATTTGCAAGCTAGAGGGGTCAATGATAGTATGGGGAGTGAAAACCAAGGAGAACGTGTTAATGGAACAGGTAACATTAAGTTTATGTTTGTATGAATTATTTTTGTTGGTTCGATTAGTTAATAATGTAAATCTTGTAAAATCTATTAAGTGATAAGCATGGTTCTATAATTGTGTGTCTGATTGGCTTTATGTTTGTATGAATTTGCCTTATCTAACTTCTTTGTTTAACTTAAATGATATCCTTAAACCAGATATATTGTTGCTTGAAGCCTTGAAGTTATGACGTAAAAAATAAAGTGTTAAAAGTGTTAAACCAAATTGAAGCCTGTTGAGAAGATCAAAAAACAAACATAAATCTGATTAGATTTTTGAAATAGAGTTTAATGTATATATACCACGAATAATACAACCTAAACTCCGATTTGGTTTGAATATCGGTCCTTGTCTGTGTTTTCAACGCCTTGCTGCAATCCAGGCACTCCAGCACCTTCTTGTGGGAGTGCATGCTCATACTTTTATCTACAATTCTCAATTTCAGTTCATAGTCTTATCTTTCAATGCATGCTCATGCTTTTATTTACAATTGATTGCCAAAACATGATCTTTCAGTTTCATCACTGAATTAGCTGAGACAGTGTGTTACTGTTAGTTTCTGAGTTAGGGTTGTTTTGTCATATTTTTAGGTATCAATAAAGAAAGTTAATATATTTGGTAGAGTGGTTGTAAGGTAATGATCCATTGTTTTCTGTTTTTGAAATGAAATTTGTTGCCATAAGTTGTTGCTCTGATCTCTTTATGATATGCTTCTGGTTATAGTTGAAATCTAAATCAATAGTATGATTTTTAGCATCTCTTTAGAATATGATTACAATTTTGTAATTGTGAGAATCTGTTAGTGATAAACTCACTTCCAACCAATGGGAGCAGGCCAGAAGGGGGGTTAAAGAGAGAATCATTGAAAACTGGATTTAAATCTGCTAGAGAGATCCAGGCGATTACAATCTGTTGTAGCACAATAATGAAAGTCCATGTTGCATCGTTAAAAACAACAAAACAAAAGTATATAACTAACTTGATTGAACTTGAAGTTGAAATTTGCTTTGAACTGTAGAAAATCTGTTTATATTAGACTATTAGTTAATAACTTATCTATTTGAGCTACAACATATTTTTCAATTAAAAACGATTGAACATGAAATTGAAATTAGTTAACACTTCTGTTCACCTTAGCCTTACCTTACCCTTGGTTTCACCTTAGCGTATAGATTTTTTTAGGGGTGATTATAGGTACTTTCAAGGGGTTCTGGTTTATTGAATCAAACTAGATCGTATTTTAGTTTATGTAATCAAGTATATTGCACTAGTATTTTAGTTTATGTAATCAAGTATATTGCACTAGTTATGAATGAAATCTATAGAAAATGGATAAACAAATGTTGGCAGGTCAACCAAATGTTACTCATTTTGACCCTTTTACCAACCGCCTATTTTGTTACCTATGTTTATTCTGAAACTGATATTGTACGTGATGAATTTGATACAGGTCAGTCCAACGTCATTTTACTTCGCAAGGACCTAATCGACCCGTATGCAGATAAAACATGTATGGATGCTTTTTTTTGTTACTATTGTATATATTAATATTATCTTTTTGGAATAACTTATGTCTTATGATGAAGCGCGCGACATTGTTTTGTGAATGAGTTTTGATAAGCTAAGACAAAAGGGCCAGTAATGGCCAAAATGAAAACGGTAAGAGTTTTTCAAGGAACTAATGACCAAAATGAAAACGGGAAGAGTTTTTCAAGGAACGAGAGAAGGTTACGTTGTAAGTGCTTCTAGGAGTGATGTATGTTGAGACAAAAAGTGCGGTTGTTGCAAGTGCTGCTAGGATTGATGCAAGTTTATGTATTTAGTATTCAAATTGACAACTTATGTATGGATTTTGGTTTATTATTGTTAATATTATTAATTTTGTTTTTTTAGGTTTGTTCATCTTTGGTATTGTTTTAATTCTACGAAAAATTGAAAATAAAATTGCTAATTACACGAAAATGACCACATAGCCACAACAATATATGTGACTATAAAATAGAAACGGCCACGCTTACAGTAAATTCGTGTGACCGTTGATACCATTTTGTCACACTTAATGGGCCATTTTATTAATTGCAACAACCTTTTCGTCACATTTTTTTTAAAATTCATGTGGCTAAAACAAACTTTTTAGTGACTATATAATAGAAACAGACACCATTTTATATGTGACTATAAAATAGAAACGACCACACTTACAGTAAATTCGTGTGACCGTTGATACCATTTTGTCACACTTATTGGGCCATTTTATTAATTACAACAACCTTTTTGTCACATTTTTTTTTTTAAAATTCATGTGGCTAAAACAAACTTTTTAGTGACTATATAATAGAAACAGACACACTTGTGGTAAACTCATGTGACTATACAATAGAAACGACCACACTTAAATTAAATTCATGTGGCCATCGATACCATTTAGTCACACTTAATGGACCATTTTGTTAATTACAACAACCTTTTTGCCATAGTTTTTTAAAATTTATGTGGCTAAAACAAACTTTTTAGTGACTATATAATAGAAACGACCACACTTACAGTGAATTCGTGTGGCTATATAATACAGACGGCCACACTTACAATAAACTCATGTGACTATTGATATCATTTAGCCACACTTAATGGACCATTTCCTTAATTACAACTACATTTTTGTCACAGTTTTTTAAAATTAATGTGGTTAAAACAAACTTATTGGTGACTGTATAATAGAAATGGCCACACTTATAGTAAATTCATGTGGTCGTTACTACCCGTTTAGCCACACTTATTTGACAAAATGATTGATTTCAACAAGACCTTTTAGCCACAGTTTAAGTTGCTATGGCCACACATAAGTGAATGTGGCCGTATGATGCCTACGATGACTAGACCTTTGGTCACACTTGAGCTGGAAAAAAAAAGTGTAGTTTTTTACGCCCAAAGTTTGGGTTTTTTTTAATTTTTCTTTTTTTTAACCAAACTTTGGGCGTAAAAAACTACCCCCTCGGGCGCGCCGTTTGAACCCAAAATTTACCCCCGGTGTTAAAATATACAGATCTAGGTGTAAAAAAAAATTCGTGGTCAACGGCCACCCGCGGGGCGCGGTTCTCGTGGTTCTTACAACTCGAGGTGGTTCTCATTTTAACTCAATCCTATATATATATATATAAGATGGAATCTCCTATTGAAATGAAGATATATTCTCATTAATATTTACAATCAAATCCTAAATTATATAAATAATCTATTACTAATTCCTTCACCGTGATTGCTAAAAGGATAGCAGCCAATTCCAGGAACACCATCTTCATGTTGTTCGTCCATTGGTTTTACTGTAGAGGACACATGGTATTATTCATGAATTTGCTTCACATTTAATATTTTCAAAACCAAATACAACAATTGGTAAATTTCTTACCAACTGCATAATGGTTCATGATATTTTCACTAGTAGACTGAGAATTGTCGTTAACATCACTAACCTCAGCTTCAGTAAAAGATATTAGATACTGCTTGTTGCTACATTGACCCCCAAAAGTCAACACGTCTGCATCTAATAAATGGATGGTATCACACGCTTTTGTTTCTCCCACGTACTTATTATCTATACTATATAATAAAAGAAATCTATTTTGGGACACGTGTCGTATTTCTACGCATCCTCAGAGTTATTTTCCCACTGATTTATTTATCTCTAATTTAGTTAATATCATTAAATTACACATGATTTTCTATCTCTAATATTTTTTTCCACAAAATAAGCCATAATTATAGGTAAGTTTTATTTTTTGTTTTACGGATTTTTTAGTTTAAATATTATTTATATGTTTTGTAATTGATAAGTGATAAATCATAACTATAGATAAGTTTTTTTATGCATTCTTTACATATAACTAGATTAGAACCCCGTGTATTACACGAGCTGAATAAATGAAAAAATGTGAATTTATATACTAAATAATAAAATAATATATCTTTAAAAACTTTGTTTATTACATGGATTGAATACATATAATTTTATATACTAAAAAATAAAAAGTTATATCTTTAAAAACCCCTTGTATTGTTGTACAGGTTGAATAAATATACATCAAATAATGAAAAAAAAATACTAAATAATAAATTATTTATATATTTAAAAAACCTTGTGTATTGTACGGGTTGAATAAATCTAATTTTATATATCAAATAATAAAAAAATTATATTTTTAAAAACTCATGTATTACACAGGTTGTATAAATGTAATTTTGTATAGTAATTTATAAAAAAAGTTGTATCTTTAAAAAACCCCGTGTATTACACGGGTTGAATTTATATATCAAATAATAATAAAAAAATATTTTTAAATACCTCATGTATTACACGGGTTGGATAAATGTAATTTTGTATAGTAAATGATAAAAAAAGTTGTATCTTAAAAAACCCCGTGTGTTACACGGGTTGAATAAATGTAATTTTATATAGTAAATAATAAAAACTTTTATCTTTAAAAAACCTCGTGTAATACACGAGTTAAGTTCTAATTAATTTCAGATTTTAATTCCCTGCATTTTCTCTCCTATTAAATAATAATAATTTTTCTCTCCTTAAAATTACATCTTAAGTCATATTCTTATTTTTATAAAACATATTTAAAAATATATAATATTTTATTTAAAATAAATATATTTAAAACATTTACTGATTATAAAGAGTTAAATATATTTAAACCATATTGCTGATTATAAAGAGTCATAGACAATTTAAATATGTTACCTAAATTTGGATGTAAAAGTATAAACGTAAATATTAAAATAAAATCTTTCTACGATATAATAAAACTATAATGTAACCTATTCCTATATCTAAGGAAATATATTATAATTTTCTAAATAAGTTTTTAATCTATACTATATCTCTACATATATTTCATAATTATATATATATATATATTAAATAGTATATCTCTACGTATATCTCATAAATAATTATTTAATTTTAAATAATTATTTAATTTTATTAGGCTAAAAAATAGATGGCTTCAATGAGTGACATGTGTCCCCAAAGTGGTTTCTTTTATTATATAGTATAGATTATAGATAAGTTTTTTTTTTTATTTTATGCATTCTTCACATACAAATTTGTCTTTAAGAAAGATGATGATATAAAATCATGACATTGAATTTGTAATCTTCAGAAACTGAGAGGATGTGTTGCATAGGTGAGATATCTTATGCAACGAATTTAACATAATTTAAAAATGTGTTTACAGATATATTACACAAAAATTAAAGGATTTCTACGATTTTGTATAATACCTATTCCCGTGTAACACAAAAATATTTTGTTTTGTTTATATATATTTCACACAAGTTCCATATATTATACTATGTTATATAATCATGCACTAAATTTGTTTTGTTACTTTACAAATTTTATAATGTAATAAATCTTCTTAAGGTTACGTTTTTTATATTCGAGTTTTATCTTTAATTTGCTATAATGTTTTTGTTGTTGTTATTATCATTATTATTATTTTGCGTCATATGTTATAATTTAGTTAGCGGAAGATTTATTTTCCCTCTTATTTCACTCTCTTTCAGATTCTATTATTCAATTTTATAACTTTTATTAAAAAAATCAACAATATGTTATCACAAAATTTATTTTATAAAATTTTAATCTTTATTATTAAGTATATTTATTTTATTAACCCGTGTAATACACGGGGTTGTAACCTATTTTACATTTATAAGGGAAGTAGAAGATTTTTTACCGCTTTTCAACAAGACTACATGGAGTTTTTGAGCAAATTCTGGATTATTGAAGCATTTATGACACATGTGGATATATCTTTAAGCTGCAACTTTTGTGCAGGTGATGTTCTTCCACCACTGATGTGTGCTGAACAGACTATAAAATATGAACTAAATTAGACTCTCTAAACTAGACACGAAAAGCTTTAAATTTATAACTAAGACTCTTTAAACCTAAACCACACAATCGGCAAGTGTACCGATCAATGTAGTATAACCTAGCAAGTCCGAGTATCGAACCCAAAGACTCTATGTATTACGTAAACTAGACTCTAATAGACACTGACTGACGCGACTTAAACTTGTTTGATTGTTTTGGGGGGGGGGGGGGTTACTGAAAATCTAGGAAATCTATATTAACTAAATTAATTAACTAGACTTAGACTAAGACACGAACGAAAACTGAGGTTTGTATTCAGATGAGATTAAAGACTACCTAGACTCGAATCCAGTTTGACTAGGAATGGATTTCTAATGGTATTAAAGTTGTATGGAGCCGGGATCGTAAGATACTAAACCTTAAGGTATTTCTATGCTAAGACTTCCCGACCCTTCTCAGGAAGAAACCTAGGAAACCCTACAAGGCTGTTATGATTACCGACTGTTAGACTTCCTCTCAGTCCTCTAACGATTCTAAAAGTGCCCTAATATGACTATCTACCTCTCAGCGCGATAATCTAAGGCAATTCTAGGTTCTAACTTGGTTTACTAGACACAAATGCAATTAGGGAAATAAGATCGACTTCTCTCAAAACCTATCTTAGATATATATTGCACCGCGACCTAATAACTAACTCGAGCCTCTCAGCGACAAGTTAAGCAGAACACTTGATTTTATTAAATTACCGAGTATTACTTCTAAGGGTACTTATGCAATTTTCACCCTAAAGGATCAAAGGTTTATTATGTGATATAGACACTCACCAAAACCGAAAACCCTAGCCTGATTCTATTCTGTGATAAAGACCGTCACCAAGATTCAAGCGAAGCAATAAACAGTAGTAAAACAATTGTCAAGCATGCATATGCACCAAATCAGAAATTCTAGAACAAGTTACTTTCATAAATCAATCCATAACAAACAATAATAACCATTAAAAATCCAAACTTTAATCAAACATTCATCTTGTCTAGGTAGTATCTAGGGTTTAGCCAAGCATGTCTATAAACGAAAACAAATCAAAGATAATCAAACTAGAATTCATGATAACAAGTTTCAAGAAAGAAATCAACCAAACAAAGGATTGGAAAACCCGAGAAATCTTCGATTCTTCTTCTTGAACTTGATCCAATGATTCGAGTACTTCACAATCTCCGATTCAGCTCCCAGACGGCTCTGAGTTCGCCTCTCAATCTCCTAATTTCGTAATTAGCGTTTTTCTAATGTTAAAAATTCATTAAATAGTAAACCCTAGCAGCTAACAAGTAATTCGCGATATTCCTACCCGTCGCGTAGCGCGACGGGTCTGCCTTTCACGCTCGCGCTACGCGAGCGCCTCCAAAATCAGCAATTCTTGTTTCATGTTGTAGCGTAGCGCGACTGATCAACCTCTTATGCTAGCGCTACGCGACTGGCCATTTTTCACAGAAGGTTGCCTCCGAAATTCAGCTTTAACATCCAAAAACTCCTCAAAAATAATTCTAACTCTTTGTGACTCATTCCAATGCATACGATTTCAGCGTCAAGCTCGTTTCCACTCAATTTTCAGCCAATTATCGTATCAAGACCTGGAAAAACGAACTTCCATCAATAGTACGTAATTCTAAATAAAACTAAACTAAAAATAACGAAAGAACGTACAAACTATACACGATAAAGTATGTATTTTGCAATACATCAAATATCCCCACACTTACACTTTTTTCGTCCCCGAAAAAGAATTGTGCAACGGAATCAGAGACAAATCATTACTTGGATCAAAAATCATTTATATCTTGTTAAAACCAAAGCTTGCGTTAGCTGCGATTGCGAATATACTGATCCTCTTAAACCCGAATCTAATCCTAAGCCCTTATCATGTGAATTTAATTTAAGTGCGGTCAATCCACCTAGGGTCTCACACTAGAATCTACGATCCATCTACTCCCACCTCAAGCTTATAGGACTAAAAGAACGATCACTGGATCAATTCCTAACCGTTTTATATCAAAACCAAGAGAGTAAACAATCATTTTTTTTTCTTTTTTTTTTCATTCGAATTCGTGAGACTAGACGATGCTTTCCCTTAACCCAGCGGTATTCCGACTGTAGAGTCGCTATCCCCAATCACAGATTACATAGGTTTCGGTACTTTTATTTCGGCAAATCGATTTCACACATCCCAGAGGCAAACCGGCTGTAGAGTCGCTATCCCCAACTCGGAATACGTAGGCCTGTGTTACTTTCATTTAGTTTCTAGCTCACTTTTATTCTATTTTTTTCTTTTTGCATGATCACTAACTCTAACAGTTTTAACTTATAACGGTGCCCCTTATACTATTATTGACAGTTTTGATTTCCCATATTTCCCAGGCGAAAACCCACTAGCGGACCGACAATTTAAGGTATATTAGATCAAAGGGACTTAAAACCAAACCCGGGCCTATCCACATATCCCAAACTAGACGCAAGCTCGATTTATTATAATCTCATATTATTATTATTCAACCCAAGCAACAAATCACCTTTTCTATCATTTTCCGTTTAATTTGCAAACTTTTTTTTTTATTCAGAAGACATTTTCTAATTTTTCAATTTTTTTTTGGATTTTTTCAAATTTTTTAATTTTTTTGTGTTTTTCATATTTAAGACTCAAATATTTACAAGTATCCCATCCCCACACTTAGAGATTGCATTGTCCCTAATGCAAGAACGAAAATACGACTCAACAACTACCTACGAAAAGAAACTGCGAACGAAAATAAAAATACAACAACAACAAAAAGGGAAACGACTTAGCTGGTTAGGACAAAAGTCAGTGCCAGCCGTACGAGTCTTGAATCCCATGAACGATCGTATAGCATTCCATTCGCAATCGTTGACTAGTCTGCTTGGGTTTATCAATATAGCAAGTCCAAAATCACCCGAATGGCAATTGGGTACGGGTGGTACAATCCAAACCTGCATAATCAAAACAAAACAAAACCCAACGCAGTACCGACTCTAAAAACGACTCAAAACTACTAATTTAGACTCATGGTACAAAATAAAAGACTCAAAAATACAAAACTCTACAAATTGGTAATACCTCTCACATACTTACGGAGGATCATGGAAGCGCAGCTCACCCTCCAACATCGCTCTCACTTTACGGGCTATAGCACTATCCTTCCTACCACTACCCGAATCACTCCCAACTTTTTCATATTCTCTCAACTCATCATCTGGTGGTTTGAATCTAAAAGTATCATCTCTATACTTATCCCCACACTGAGCCTTGCTCAATGTCTCAAACCTAGACTCTAAACTCACCACCCTCTCTTCTAATTCTACCAACTTCCTATCCGGAGGATCCCCACACTTGAGTCCTATCACCTTCTCTAGACTCGGATCACTCACCACCTTCTCTTCATTCTCACACTCTCCCACTACCGAGATTTCTTCCACTTTACCACTCGAACCTCTCGAATTCATGACGTTAAACACTACCGCTTCCTCACCCGCTCTAAGTGTGATAGTGCCTAAAGAGACATCTATTAAAGCTTTAGCGGTGTTTAAAAATGGACGTCCTAGAATTAACGGTACCTTCTCGTCGGCTTCCATGTCGAGAACGACAAAGTCGGCCGGAAAAACAAACTTGTCTACCTTAACTAACAAATTCTCAACTATACCCCTAGGGTACTTAACAGACCGATCGGCTAAAGATAGTGTCATTCGAGTAGGTGCAAGCTCTCCTAGGTCTAGTTTCTCATAAAGAGAAAAGGGCATCAAATTGATACTAGCTCCTAAGTCGGCTAACGCTCGTGTGTTGGTATTACTACCGAATAGACACGGAATAGTGAAAATACCCGGATCGGTAAGCTTTTCGGGAAGCTGATTTGAAACAACAGCCGAACACCCTCCATGCAATGGAACATTCGACAATTCCCCTAATTTCTCCTTATTCCTAAGAAGGTCCTTTAAGAATTTTGCATATTTTGGCATGGACTGGAGTGCCTCTATAAACGGAAGATTAATCTTCAATTGCTTGAAGATATCTAAGAACTGTCCGTATTCCTTTGAATATTTTTGATTCTTAAGACGTGAAGGAAACGGAGCATACGCATGGTTTACATAAGGTGAAGGCCTAACAACTACGGGCTCTTTCTCAACTTTCTTCTCAACTTGAGACTCACCTGGCTGTGCGGTACTTGCTGGGCCTAGCCTCTTTTGCACTTTGCCAGGAGCCTCCATCTCTATCTCTTCATCTATAAAATCACCATCCTCATCAACCTCTCTTTCCTCTATAACTCTCGGGTCTCCTACGGTCTTACCACTACGAGTAGTAATGGCATTTACTTGGGCATTAGGGTTTTGTTGGGTGTTACCCGCAAATTTACCGGGTAATCTCTCCTCTAACTTCTTAGCAATATCACCTACAACCCTAGAAAGGTCCTGGACCGCAGCTTGGTGATTCCTAAGCATGAGATCATGTTCACTAAGTTTCTGTTGGGTGCTTTGATCTCTAGCAACTAGCTGGCTCATCATAGCCTCCATTCTTTCCATGCTACCCCCTACATCGAAACTTGAACTTTGACCTATTTGACCTTGACTACTCGACCCTCCATCCTTAACCTGCCCATTCGAATTGCCATTAAAAAGTGAACCTAGACCCCTATTTGGATTTTGAGCTATTTGCAAACTAGGAGGTCCACTTGAGCGAAAATTGCCATTATTATTAAAATTATTATTATTATTAGAACGCCAACCCGAACCAAAGTTATTATTATTACCTCCGACACTGCTAGGTTGACCTCTACCGAACCCTCCTCCTAAGTAATCACACTTCTCCTCACCAACTAGTAAAGGGCACGCACTCGTATCGTGACCCCCTCGACACAACTCACACTTATCAATCTTAACTCTAATCTCCTTAAGTTGCCTATCCATATTTTCCAAAACAGAGGCCAAACTAGGGTCCATAGTGACATGGTTCACCCCATGGGCGGGTGCGCTAGTAGTGGTATTAGAATTACCACTTTGATACCCCAAATCGGATCTTGATTGGGATTGAGACTGAGCAAATGCCTCAAAACGCTCTAGACACTCAGGAACTGTAAGTATACCCATCATATGTCCCCCCGCATTTGTATCAAACCTATCTCTAGTCTCCTGGGTAAGTCCATTGTAAAATTTCTCACATAAGGCCCAATCGGAAAGACCGTGCTGGGAGCAACGAGCACAAAGGGTTTGAAACCTTTCCCAAGCAAGGTAGTAAGGCTCGTCGGGCCCCATGCGGAAGGAGTGAATCTCGTCTCTAAGCCGTGAAGCCTTGGCGGGCGGGAAATACTTGTTCAGAAAGGCTTGACGAAGCCCCGCCCAGGTGGTAAAAGTACCGGTTGGTTGTGAGTCCAACCAAGTAGCCGCACGACCGGCTAAAGAAAATGGGAAAAGCTGTAGGTATGTAGCATCATTGGGTGCACCGCTAAGGCTAAAGGTAGCTAACATCCTAGAGAAACGGTTAATGTGGGCCGGGGTGTCCTCATCGTCTCGGCTATGGAATTGGATACTATTGGTGATGGCCTGCATGGCATAAGACGGGATCTGCCATGAATTTTCATTCACTATGGGTGGGACGGTAATGGGTGAAGCTAGGCCGATGAAATTCTGAGTGGCCTGCTGATGAACGGTTTGCCTAGGGTTTGCCATTGGTCCTAAGTTTTTCGTTTCGCTAGAGGTACTAGAAGTGGGAGAATTGGGTGGGGAATCCTTAGGTGAATGGTTTGGGGAAGGTGGTGGGACGGAAAGTGGGAAATCTGGGAAGGAAAAGGATGAAGAACTAACCTCTGGGCCTTCGCCCAGGTGAGAAGACGATTGCTTAACTGGTGGTGGTGGTTCGTGCGAGCGCAGATGTGGCATCCACTACTAGCAAAAACCTGAACACAAGAAAAGCAAACACTAGTTACCGAGACACAAGAGAAGACAAAGACTCAACAAAACAAAGAAAACACGTAGCACGTATATATCAATTAGGTCTATCAAAGCTAATAAACGCAATTGCCAAGAGTCCCCGGCAACGGCGCCAAAAACTTGATGTGTGCTGAACAGACTATAAAATATGAACTAAATTAGACTCTCTAAACTAGACACGAAAAGCTTTAAATTTATAACTAAGACTCTTTAAACCTAAACCACACAATCGGCAAGTGTACCGATCAATGTAGTATAACCTAGCAAGTCCCAGTATCGAACCCAAAGACTCTATGTATTACGTAAACTAGACTCTAATAGACACTGACTGACGCGACTTAAACTTGTTTGATTGTTTTGGGGGGGGGGGGGGTTACTGAAAATCTAGGAAATCTATATTAACTAAATTAATTAACTAGACTTAGACTAAGACACGAACGAAAACTGAGGTTTGTATTCAGATGAGATTAAAGACTACCTAGACTCGAATCCAGTTTGACTAGGAATGGATTTCTAATGGTATTAAAGTTGTATGGAGCCGGGATCGTAAGATACTAAACCTTAAGGTATTTCTATGCTAAGACTTCCCGACCCTTCTCAGGAAGAAACCTAGGAAACCCTACAAGGCTGTTATGATTACCGACTGTTAGACTTCCTCTCAGTCCTCTAACGATTCTAAAAGTGCCCTAATATGACTATCTACCTCTCAGCGCGATAATCTAAGGCAATTCTAGGTTCTAACTTGGTTTACTAGACACAAATGCAATTAGGGAAATAAGATCGACTTCTCTCAAAACCTATCTTAGATATATATTGCACCGCGACCTAATAACTAACTCGAGCCTCTCAGCGACAAGTTAAGCAGAACACTTGATTTTATTAAATTACCGAGTATTACTTCTAAGGGTACTTATGCAATTTTCACCCTAAAGGATCAAAGGTTTATTATGTGATATAGACACTCACCAAAACCTAAAACCCTAGCCTGATTCTATTCTGTGATAAAGACCGTCACCAAGATTCAAGCGAAGCAATAAACAGTAGTAAAACAATTGTCAAGCATGCATATGCACCAAATCAGAAATTCTAGAACAAGTTACTTTCAGAAATCAATCCATAACAAACAATAATAACCATTAAAAATCCAAACTTTAATCAAACATTCATCTTGTCTAGGTAGTATCTAGGGTTTAGCCAAGCATGTCTATAAACGAAAACAAATCAAAGATAATCAAACTAGAATTCATGATAACAAGTTTCAAGAAAGAAATCAACCAAACAAAGGATTGGAAAACCCGAGAAATCTTCGATTCTTCGTCTTGAACTTGATCCAATGATTCGAGTACTTCACAATCTCCGATTCAGCTCCCAGACGGCTCTGAGTTCGCCTCTCAATCTCCTAATTTCGTAATTAGCGTTTTTCTAATGTTAAAAATTCATTAAATAGTAAACCCTAGCAGCTAACAAGTAATTCGCGATATTCCTACCCGTCGCGTAGCGCGACGGGTTTGCCTTTCACGCTCGCGCTACGCGAGCGCCTCCAAAATCAGCAATTCTTGTTTCATGTTGTAGCGTAGCGCGACTGATCAACCTCTTATGCTAGCGCTACGCGACTGGCCATTTTTCACAGAAGGTTGCCTCCGAAATTCAGCTTTAACATCCAAAAACTCCTCAAAAATAATTCTAACTCTTTGTGACTCATTCCAATGCATACGATTTCAGCGTCAAGCTCGTTTCCACTCAATTTTCAGCCAATTATCGTATCAAGACCTGGAAAAACGAACTTCCATCAATAGTACGTAATTCTAAATAAAACTAAACTAAAAATAACGAAAGAACGTACAAACTATACACGATAAAAGTATGTATTTTGCAATACATCAACCACCATCGCCACCTGGCAGGTGGCCTTCATGTGACCTGCCAAGAGCTGGAAGCAGTTGTAGGAACTAGGTTCACTTTTTATTAAAAATATTAATAAAATAAATAATAACGAGACTCTCGTTATTTGTGGGAAATTCTTGTAGTACAATACCGGTTACATAAACTAAATAAACAAATGTAAATACAATTTAAATTTGTACCAATCTTGATTCAAGCCAACATCTTTGGAAGAACTTCAACCGCACCATCTGGTATGAACCTCCACTGCAAGAATGAACAAACTGTCGTTGACGGTTTTGGTTGAGAATCGTGTTAGACACGGGGCCCTTAAAACAGATTTCGCGCCTCCTCTCAGACGGTCTGTTTCCAGGATACAACAACCGAAGCAGTAGTTGTACTGCCGGAGATGACACTCGCGCCCGAGATTACACCGGGTATAAATTGGTGTTCATAAAATTGGAACAAAGTGAAGTTGTGTAAAATTGAGAGTACTCCTCTCATTGGAACATCAAGACTAAAAAGAGAATGTCTATTTTTTTTTTGTTTTTTTTTTGTATCTAGTATGAACCACCAAGTTCATATATATACACTTATAGTTTTAAGCTCATTAAAACTAGTAATAAAATAGGCATTAATCTTGTCATAACTATACCATTAATCTTTTAATAAACAAGATAATGAATATGATATTAATCTCTAAATTAATGGACTTAAGTGGTAAGTCAAAACGGTCATATTCATCATGACACGAATTAAATGGTTTGAAACAACTAGTTTGACTAGGTCCAACTAGATCTTTTACCACTGTTGCAAACCTGCGCGCGTGCTAAAACTGATCCGCCAGTCCATGCAACACTCTACATGGACTTTACGCCACGCCATATGGACCCGCGCGCCACACATATGCCATTGCGCATACTAGGATGCCACCTGGTCATGCGCTATCTATACTTGCGCGCCACATGGATGCTACTACGCATACTAGGACGCCACCTGGTCATGCGCCATCCAAACTCATGTGCCATTTGCAGTCTTCGCCATGGCATCCGCCTACGCCACCCAAGGGTGCGCCATAAGCAGACCCGCCATGTATCTGACCACGCGCTCATGGACAAAAATACAAGGCGGTGTGCGAAGTTCAAAGTGCACTACATAGGGCCTATAGCCCACGACACGCGCGCATATGTGCATGAGTATAAGGAGTGCTACTCCTTATAAACCACTTTAAGTTTTGTCATCCCACCTATGTGGGACAAGATGACAAATCTCAATCCATTTTTCTCATCTTTGTTTGTTCCAAACATACAACTTCAAGCTTCGATATTTCATTCATCTTAGCTCTATTTGGACATAGTTTGAACACAAACCATAAATAATTATTTATACAACACATATATAAATATTATTAATGTCCAAAATATTTAGCGAAAAACTCATTTTCACTAAAATTTCCAACAATCCCCCACATGAATGGAGATCGATTAAAACACACAAAATTCCCTGATGAAAACTCGACAGTCGAGTATTGCAGGATAGGTAGGTGTAGCCTTTGAACCTTCCTTTGTGAAGCATACTTAGCCTCCTAGGGTTTTGTAGACGTGATGTCCTTGAACAACCCCCCATTTATGTAGACGACAATATACATTCACACAATACTTTCCCTAGCCGGGCCATCTCCTCATGTATGTCTCCAATAATGGTCATGGAGCACTTTCCTGGTTCTGCGGGAGCTCTAGGAATTATGCCCTAATTCCATTCGAAGCGACCACACTTCTCTCCAACATAGGTGATTTCCCTTTAAATCATTAAAAGCATTATGGTTTACTATGATTTACACAAATCATAAAACCACATATTATGCTTAACCTCACAACAATGTCACTGAATATTATAGGAATGGACTAGGACGTATTTAAACATCCTTTTATAGTTTTAGGGGGATATATGAAACATATAAACTAGCTTATATATAAACATATATATTAGCTACGCCCCCACAGTGACTACCCTTCGGTTCATGATTAAGTTAGCCTATTGAACCTAGATCTTGGGATCTCCAGTCAACTAGGTTAGGTTTCCCTCATGTCCCTTTATCCATGGCTTTAGTCCCATTCCACAACCTGATCTCTTATCAACCCACTGGTTGTTGGATCCAAAATTATCTTTGACTTCGCTAAGTCACCAACGACAATTTAAATTGAGATAAGTTGTTCTAACGTGTTCTTGACTCGCTAGTCACCTTTGCCTTTTAGTCGATTCATAAGACTTATAACTCGTGATCTCAACCTGGATCCAGTTATGTACCTTGTCTTAGAATGACATGAAACTCAATTCATGGCCAAACACGTTTTCACCATGCCTTTGGTGTGTCATGACTGACATCTTACTAGATTTTGAATCTAACCAATTGGCATTCGAGTCCAATCTACTCGATTGACTTCATATAACCATTGTGTACTCCACTTGGTCAAGCGTTTGCAATATATGCAAGTCACCCCCACATTTAAGTGTAATTGGATAGCATCCAAATGGGGCGATGAAAGGTTCTCCCTTTCATTTCGAGTTTGAGAAAACTTCTCAACTACCTTTTCCACATTCAAATGCAAGTCACCCCCACATTTAAGTGTAATTGGATAACATCCAAATAGGGTGATGAAAGGTTCTCCCTTTCATTTTGAGTTTTAGAAAACTTCTCAACTACCATTTCCACATACCCTAAAGAGTTTGTTTCTTAAATGGCTCCCCCCCACATTGCTTGCATTTTAATGAAGTTATATTTATAGTTTTGTTTAGCACAAAATTCGTTCTTATGTCATCACATATTTTGAATGTTTAATGTTAATTTAATCTCCGTCGAGCATATAAATTAACAAGTATTAGTCTAGCATGCTTTAGACCACAATACTCTAGCATGTGAACAGAAGATGCATCATTCTGATTCTTCACAGCCTTAAGAGATAACACACTATCTCTTCCGAACATTCGTTTCTTAGTTTAGACACATTAATGAAATTTTATTTCACCATTCCAAAACCATCGGTTTTAGGAAGGCCTCAAAACCATAGTTAACTTCATCCATTAGGATCATAACTCGTTTGCCTCTTTATCTCCAAGGCTTCACCATTGACTTCCTAAAGACTTAAACATAAGTCTTAATCCAAGTCACTTTGATGAAAAATCTTTGTATAAAATCACTTGAGACTTGAGATATAGTCAATTAGATTGACTCTCAACAACAAACCATTCACGAATGCCTATAGTGATATATACACTTACGTTGTTGTTTCATTAATACCATGTATTGGGATCCTCTCCCAAATTGAGGACCA
The DNA here is from genome assembly GCA_030545235.1 of Helianthus tuberosus. Classification (NCBI taxonomy): domain Eukaryota; kingdom Viridiplantae; phylum Streptophyta; class Magnoliopsida; order Asterales; family Asteraceae; genus Helianthus; species Helianthus tuberosus. Next base: position 18,481 of record JARYGA010006884.1, read on the forward strand.
AGCCTCCACATAGTTTAAACAACATTGATGGTGGTAGAAGCATCTACAAGTCCATCACTATTGTAAATTTCCGTTAATAAATTTACCAAATTTATTAAAATCATTTACAATAATAACATATATTTCTTTCATATGTTATATTCTTTGAAAACTTACATGTGCATTTCCATGTTGATCCTCTCAACATTAGATGACATATCTCGTTTTCGTGTATTCCATCTCAAACCATACACCACGTTTCTCACGACGCCGTTATGCATTTGATGTTTGATTTGTGACTTATTACATAAGTCATGATCACAACCCGCTCGTTGTGTTTGTGTAAATTACTATTTACACTTAGTACCAAAATGCGTATCATTTTTGACAACTTATTAGTAGTCCAAAAATAACGGATACACCAATGATATCAAAAGCCAAAGTGTTTTTATCTTCAACACTTTTTACCGAAATAAATGCAATTATTTCGTTCGGTGTCATGTTTTGAGGTACTCCCTCATCTTGGAACTCTAAAACTTGAATAATCACAAGTTGTCCAAAGTATAAAGTTGTTTACAATTAACTACTCGCAAGTAGTTAAGCAACTTATTATGTCTATAACAACATCAAGTTGTTTTTCATAAAATAGTCTGTCCAAGACTATTATATGGTTCAAGACGTTATACTTCTCGTGGAAGTATCGAATCACTTGTAATTTGCAAAGACATGTTTTATTCGTTCAAAACATTTCTCGTTTTTGCAAGTGTTTTAATATTAAACTATATATTTATGTTTTGATTACAAATCAAGACAATAAACCTTATAATAGTTTAATAAATAAAACAATTTCAAACTCGCTCGTTTGAAAATAAAACGAATACACATCGTTTTAATAAATGGTTTATCATATTCAAACCATTTCTAACCTCTGTTAGATAATAACGATTATCAATCGTTAAAATGAGTGGTTTGCATGATAACCAATTCTAATATGCTAATTAGAATTTACATGTTGAACAAACATTCAAAATATTCGGTTTTATAAAGTAAACCGCTTCTAACGCGCTCGTTAGAAATAAAACGAATACAAATATTCACTTTTGGTTTATTTAAATGAACGTTTTCTAACACGCTCGTTAGAAATGAACATAAACCTTTTCTAACACGCTCGTTAGAAAATATGTATAAACAATTACAAATCATCTTAAATAGTTTATCATAGTTAACCCGCTCGTTAGAAATTAACGATTGCAAATCGTTAAAATAGTTGGTTATAAGATAAACTAATTCTAATACGCCCACTAGAAAAATAGATGATTATTTATTGTCATAAGTCGTTTTTGCTTTATATAAAATAAACGTTTTCTAACCCGCTTGTTAGAAATAAACAATTGACAAAGTCGTTAAATCGTTTCTAACACGCACGTTAGAAAATAAACAACTATCAAACTCTTTAAATCGTTTCTAACACGCTCGCTAGAAATAATCGATTACAAAATTTGTTTCGAAGTTTATAAAAATATAAACTATTTCTAATACGCTCATTAGAAATAAACAAATAAAATTCGTTTAAACGTATGTGGAAAAAATCCGTTTCTAACTCGCTCGTTAGAAATTTAATAGTTTAGACGAAACCGTTACAATGTTTATTATCCAAAATAATTGTCTCCAACATGCTCGTCGGTAATTATTTGAAATAATAATATTTTCTAACATGCTCGTTAGAAATTCTAGACGTATATTTTCTAGCACGCTCGTTAGAAAATCTAATCGTCTTTTAACAAGTTAGTTTTACACAATCATCGTATCTAACACGCTCATTAGATATAAAAGATGATATTAAAACTTATCATTCTATACAATTCTAACACCCTCGTTAGAGATAAAAAGTTTTAATGTCGTTATTCTTTCAACAACGTTTCTAACACGCTCGTTAGAAGATATTAAAACTAGTTATCTTATAAAATAATTATTTTCTAATATGCTAATTAGAAAATAAATATATATATCAAGACTTTTAAAACCAACATTAATCTCACAATGATGGTTACTAAAAGCTTATTAAAAATAAATTAAACGTTACAAACATTTAATTTGTAAGGGGTTACAAAATAAAATTTTCTAATACGCTCATTAGAAAAATTTAGTATTTCAAAAACCTATTGAAATACATATTATTTTGTATATGTTCGGTTCATACTAAACACGAACAAAAACCATGAACACCAAAACTTGAATCAAAACGATCGTTTTGTAACACGGTATTCGGATTAAAGATTGTACTCCAATCATAAAATTAATCCGACTTATTGTACTAAATAAATATTTCCCAAAAATATTTTCAAGATTTTAACAAAAATCTCATTAAATTTTTTAACTTTCGTGAACCTAAATCCTCGTAGAGAAGGGATTTAAGATTGTAGCAACAATCTTCACGAAAGTCTGTTTTAAGATTGTAGGAACTAGGTTCACTTTTTATTAAAAATATTAATAAAATAAATAATAACGAGACTCTCGTTATTTGTGGGAAATTCTTGTAGTACAATACCGGTTACATAAACTAAATAAACAAATGTAAATACAATTTAAATTTGTACCAATCTTGATTCAAGCCAACATCTTTGGAAGAACTTCAACCGCACCATCTGGTATGAACCTCCGCTGCAAGAATGAACAAACTGTCGTTGACGGTTTTGGTTGAGGATCGTGTTAGACACGGGGCCCTTAAAACAGATTTCGCGCCTCCTCTCAGACGGTCTGTTTCCAGGATACAACAACCGAAGCAGTAGTTGTACTGCCGGAGATGACACTCGCGCCCGAGATTACACCGGGTATAAATTGGTGTTCATAAAATTGGAACAAACTGAAGTTGTGTAAAATTGAGAGTACTCCTCTCATTGGAACATCAAGACTAAAAAGAGAATGTCTATTTTTTTTGTTTTTTTTTGTATCTAGTATGAACCACCAAGTTCATATATATACACTTATAGTTTTAAGCTCATTAAAAATAGTAATAAAATAGGCATTAATCTTGTCATAACTATACCATTAATCTTGTAATAAACAAGATAATGAATATGACATTAATCTCTAAATTAATGGACTTAAGTGGTAAGTCAAAATGGTCATATTCATCATGACACGAATTAAATGGTTTGAAACAACTAGTTTGACTAGGTCCAACTAGATCTTTTACTACTGTTGCAAACCTGCGCGCGTGCTAGAACTGATCCGCCAGTCCACGCAACACTCTACATGGACTTTACGCCACGCCATATGGACCCGCGCGCCACACATATGCCATTGCGCATACCAGGACGCCACCTGGTCATGCGCTATCTATACTTGCGCGCCACATGGATGCTACTACGCATACCAGGACGCCACCTGGTCATGCGCCATCCAAACTCATGTGCCATTTGCAGTCTTCGCCATGGCATCCGCCTACGCCACCCAAGGGTGCGCCATAAGCAGACCCGCCATGTATCTGACCACGCGCTCATGGACAAAAATACAAGGCGGTGTGCGAAGTTCAAAGTGCACTACATAGGGCCTATAGCCCACGACACGCGCGCATATGTGCATGAGTATAAGGAGTGCTCCTCCTTATAAACCACTTTAAGTTTTGTCATCCCACCTATGTGGGACAAGATGACAAATCTCAATCCATTTTTCTCATCTTTGTTTGTTCCAAACATACAACTTCCAGCTTCGATATCTCATTCATCTTAGCTCTATTTGGACATAGTTTGAACACAAACCATAAATAATTATTTATACAACACATATATAAATATTATTAATGTCCAAAATATTTAGCGAAAAACTCATTTTCACTAAAATTTCCAACAGCAGTTTGCCAAAATCGTTCTCAAACCTCTCGGTTTGCTTTCTCTCCAAAGCACACCCATGCTTTCTATTCAACTGTGAGCTTATAATAGAAGATATTGCAAAATCTGAAGAGTCAACTTTAGTCAAACGATCAAGTTCAGGTGTAACTAACAACGGATCAGAGCTTTGAAGATTACAACATGGCACCTCAACAGGGATTAGGGTCCCTGGAGAACCCATTAGATCAATAATGTATTCACTGCATAAATGAAACAAATAAAAGCTTAAACACTATGAATTTTTATTTATTGGAAACAATAATACAATGTGCCCTTTATATAGGGATCAAATACAAAGAAACCCTTATCACTATTTTAGGAGATGATCAACATTCTAATTACAAGATAACTACAAATCTAATTAAATAAATAAATATATATAATATTATCGGCTAAGACTCCCCCGCAGTTCGAGCGGGCGTAGGACAGACGCTCAAACTGGAACGAAAAGATTGAAACAGCTGCCTTGAAATCCCTTTAGTAAAAATATCAGCGTATTGCAAAGAAGCCGGGACATGAAGAACCCGTATGTGGTCGACCCGAACTTCTTCCCGCACAAAATGAATGTCGATCTCAATATGCTTCTTTCGTTGATGTTGGACGGGGTTATCTGAAAGATAAACAACGGACACATTGTCACAGTAAACTACCGAAGCATGCCGAAGTGGAAGATGCAACTCCAAAAGTAAATTACTAATCCAAGTAGCTTCAGCTACAGCATTGGCAACGCCACGGTACTCAACCTCAACACTAGAACGCGAAATAGTGGGCTGACGTTTAGACGACCAAGAAACTAAATTGTCACCAAGAAACACACAGTACCCACTTGTAGACCGGCGTGAGTCAGGACACCCGCCCCAATCTGCATCAGAATAGGCGACCAAAGAATGCGACGTAGACTTAGTTAGTCGAATCCCATAAGTAACCGTCCCCTGTAAGTAGCGGAGGATGCGTTTCAAGAAAGCATAATGGGGATCCCGTGGTTCGTGCATAAAAAGAAAAACTTGTTGAACCGCATATGACATACTGGGCGAGTAAAAGTGGGATACTGAAGAGCACCAGCAAGGCTACGATACAACGTAGGATCGTGAAATAATGGACCATCAGATGCACTCAGTTTTGACGAAAGATCAACCGGTGTAGAGCATGGTTTACATTCCGTCATGTGAGCTCGCAAGATAATATCCTTGGTGTACTGAGCCTGATCTAAAAATAAATCTCTATCATCCCGAGTAACCTTGATGCCCAAAAAATGATGTAGATAACCCAGGTCTGTCATTGCAAATTCCCGGGAAAGTGTTGAAATAATATGGTTGAGCAGCGAGGTAGAGGATGCCGTAAGAACAATGTCGTCCACATATAAAAGCAAGTAACATGTATGATCACCGTCTTTGTAAATGAAAAGCGAATTGTCGCATGTACTACTACGAAACCCATGAGTTAGAAGAAAATTTGCGAACCACATATACCATGCTCTCGGTGCCTGTTTAAGTCCATAAAGGGACTTCTTCAATCTGCAAACATAGTTAGGATACCGCCGATCAACAAACCCAGGCGGTTGATGCATAAAGACTGTCTCGTTCAAGTGGACGTGTAAAAAGGCGTTCTTGACATCTAACTGATGAATCAGCCATGAACGAGAGACAGCAACGGAAAGTACCGTCCTGATAGTGGTCGGTTTAACAACCGGGCTAAAAGTGTCTTCACAATCGATACCAACAGTCTGCGATTTACCATTTACGACCAACCGTGCTTTGTATCGTTCAAGAGAACCGTCCAATTTGAATTTATGTCGGAAAAGCCATATACACCTGATAACTGGACAATCATGAGGACGGGGAACGAGTTCCCATGTTTCGTTTTCCTGTAACGCACTAAATTCGGTTTGCATGGCATGCAACCAATGAGGGTCGGCAAAAGCTTTGGCATAGGTATTAGGAACCGGAGAGAGGGTAGTGGAGGTGTGTAAGATTTTGGCTTTTGAAAGGGTGGTCATGGGGTGGGTGTTCGTTGTGGGTTGGGCCGTAGCCAAGAGTGGTGGTTGGTTAGTGATGCGTGTGGTGTGTTATATGTTTTAATGTATATTTTAAGCCCTTTTTACACGTTATTCAAGTTTTAAATTTATAAAACATGATATTTTACTAACATCAAACACACATATGGGCAAGTGCACCCATCGTGAGCGTAGTATAGTGTTGGCAAGATACCGAGGTCGTCCAAGGAAACAAGAGCTTTTAGTACCAGTTTATCCTCAACGTCTAATCAAATAAAAAAGGTTAGAAAAATGTTTTTAAACTAGAAAAATAAAAACTAACTAAAATGCTGAAAAATAAAATAAAAGTAAAAACAGATAGACAAGATGAATCACTTGGATCCTACTCGTGTTTAGTGTAACCTTTGATTATTTCCGCACTTTTGCACTTTATAAGAGATTATCTTAGTTATTGTAGTAGGCCCCTCTTTTGAAGGTGACGTTACCCTCAACCCAGTAGTTTGAGTCAGCAAGGATACAATCCTAAAGGGTCGGATTATTGAAAGATAATTAATTAAGTTATTAATGCATATTATGGTAGACCCCTCTTTTGAAGGTGACGTTACCGTTGGCTAAGTAGTCTGAGTCAGGGATACAGTCCTAAGTAGCCGGATTAAAATATTAATAGTAGCTTACATATGAGGGGATCAAAGAGTTTGGACCCTCGCCATCCAATACCGGTGGGTATTGAAGGAGATCCTACTAAATTTGACCCAGGTCCTTGCAGGATCTATACACTGAACAAGGCAAGACTCTTACCAAACCGTTCCCTTAACCCCCGACCAGGTAGCCAATATATCTCCATATAGACCGTGGAGATATGAATGGTGAAAATATTTTATTTTATATAGAAAGTAAAATAATGCCGAGACACCACAGACAAACGATAAGGAAGAATCACCTTCAACATAAGAAACTAGTTATTAAAGTCATTAATACATAACCAAGTAAAAAGTGCGAAAAGATTAAAAATAAAAAGTATTACACTAGACACTTGTCTTCACCAAGTGATGTAAGAGACTTAGGCAAACATGGCCTTTGATTGTCAAGAACTCTTACGATCAATCTTGGATCCCGAGACGACTCACACACTCTATAATGGACAATGGATGATGGTGGTGGATGATGGTGTTGTGATGGTGGTGGGTGGTGGATGAAGTGTGAGAGAGGTGGTATGCCAAGGGATGGTTTGCAAATGAGCCAAGCACCCATATTTATAGGCTGAACAGAGACTCGGGCACGGGCCTGTGTCCATTGGGCACGGCCCCGTGTCCACCTTCCTTCTCTTTCTTCATTAATTGCAGTTTGTCTGCATTAGTTGACCACGCCCCCGTGTCCGCTGGGCACGCCCCCGTGTGCAGAAGCGTATCTGTACTATCAAGATTTCCCTAGATTCTGCGAATCTTAGAGTTGACCACGGCCCCGTGTCCGCTGACAGAAGCTTCTACAGCTTTGTCTTTTCTGCTGACACTTGGGCACGCCCCCGTGCTCATTGAGCACGGGGCGTGTTCAGCCTTCTATTCTCTTGTTTTGCTTGGGAAGATGTTGTCGTGGAGGCTGGGCATGCCACGCTTGTTCCTTTTCTTGTATTTATGTTAGATTTAGCTGCCTTTTTGCTTCTTTTGTTCATTTGAGCTCATTTAATCCTGAAAATACAAAAGGAAGACAAAAACATACTTTTTCCAACATTAGTACTAAAAAAGGGTTAGTTTTATGCCACAATTGATGTAATTTATATGTTGTATTTTGCACACATCAAATACCCCCACACTTGAATATTTGCATGTCCTCAAGCAAAACTCTTTATAATGTGGCTTTACACTCCCAAATGGAATGGGTAGAAGAGAAGGTTTTTGGGCTTGTCATAGAGTGTCGGGATTTCCAAGATTCTTTATTAAGTTTTATTTTTATTTATTTACAATCCTATTCTTCATGATTTATTTAAAACATTACATAAGATAAATTACTTATTAGGGCATAACATGCCTTTTTAAAATTCCATTTATATAGAAGTTCACATACCTCACGGGGGATCACTCAACACTTGGCCGAAAATGTATTTTAGTGGATCACTCGAGAGCGACGTGGAACTTACTCCTACCATAGGCTTGCCAAGCAATCAATCATCCTCCTTTTTAACTATATACCTTTGTAAATATCAAGAGGACTTTTGGGTGAAGGGTTAGGCTTGGGTTAAAGGTATGTGGTTGGGTTAGTGGTTAGTAAAAGGGCGAAAGGCGTAAAAAGCGTCGGTTTTCGTAGGACTTTTTATTTTTCAAAATTTTATTTTGATGAAGCCATTATTCAAACAAAGTTATTTTTGATAAACTTGTTTGTTTATTTCTCTTGTGCTTCATCATCATTTTTTTTGAAAGTCATGAGAAAAACCGAGCTTGTTACTAAAACAAAGGGTTAAATATAAAAAGGGTTTTGGTGGGTGAAAGGGTGTTTGTTTTGGGTTATGAAATGAAAAGGTTTAGGCTCAAAGGGGTTAACTAGGGGGATTTTGGGTAGGTGGTAAAAAGAAAAAAGAAAAATAATGGTGTTGAAATAAAAAGGGTTAGTTCTAATACCTCCGTCATTTACTTACTCTGGTTTAAGTTGGTAAGGAGCGGGAATGTATCGTCGTGGCAAGTTCTAGAGTCGTAAGAACCAAGCGGCTATTCACACAAGAAATGATATGTATTTGTCTGCTCAATAAAGGCTCAAAACTCACTTTTTGTGGGAATGGGTTTTTTTATGTGATCAAGTATATATAATCAAATTTTAACTAAACTTGTCATGCCTTTTCATAATTTCCTTATGTTGGTTCTTTTTATCATGACGCTATTGGTTGTAAATTTGTAAAAATATAACCTTTTTAGAATTTGAAATTCCCAAGTTAAACCTAGACAAGTAAAAAAAATGAATTTTTTTTTGAATTTTTTTTGGGGTAATTAGCGGTTTCAATAGAGTTTTGTGTAAGGCTTGTTATTAGGACTTGCAAGATTCAAGGTTTTAGCATCCCCCCCCCCCCCCACACTTAAATTACACATTGTCCTCAATGTGTCCCAAAAATAAGTTTTTAGGTTGATCGAATGTGTAAAAAGGTGTGAAAAAGCAAAAGTTTGTGTTACTGGGCGTCTGGACACGGCCCCGTGTCGGATGGACACGATCCCGTGGTCAGAGTGCTAGTAACAATTACTTACAGAAGGTGGACACGGGGGCGTGTTGGCTGGACACGACCCCGTGTCTGGCAAAAGTCTACAGAATTAAACAAACAGCAGGTCTGGGGAAGTGGGCACGGGGGCGTGTCGGCTGGACACGACCCCGTGTAGACAATCTGCAAAGGTGAAAAACAGGTTTCGGGCTTCGGTTTTCATGTCCTGGCTTTAGTAGTACTAATATTTAGCACTCTAAGCCTCGTATGTACCTGTTTTATCAATAAACACTACACCAAACCATAGCAAACATCCTAAATTACCATAGTTCAACATCCACATCACAAAGTTAAAAAGAAAAACAAAAGCAGAAAGTAAAAAGAGTTAAAAGGAAAGTAAATTGTTCAACACACGACACGCAGGCCGGAAATTGTTCAAAAGAAAAGAGCGTTAACTTGTGGGATCACCAACCAGCTGCTCCTAACTCCGCTTATCCCGCCTAGTCCATGTCCTCGTCCTCATCATCATCTCCTCCTCCGTGCCCCGCCATGTACTCCCGGATGTTCCCAATGTCATCCTGAATGTCGGATATGTTTCTCTCAATTGCTCCGACCAGGGTGTACGTGTTGCTCGCCATGTTATAGGTGTTCCTGGTGCACATGAGGTTTTCCTGCAATAATTCATGCAAACTTTGGACGTTAGGAAAATTGCCTCCTTGTGAGGAGGATTGGCCCGGATCACCATGGGGCTGGTACTGGTACTGAGGAGGTTGTTGAAACTGTGGAGCGTGAAGGACGAGTGCCTCTTGCGGGTTCCATGCATGCCCTTGGACTCTTTGGAAGCTAACCGACCCGTCTTCGGCTTCATAGATCAAGTTCATGGAGCGGCAAATGTGTATGTCCACTCTTCCCGACCATGGGCTCTTTTGGAAAGACCTAGGCATGTTCACGAAGTGCTTGAAGAGATGGTAAATCCACCCCCCGAAGAAGATAAGGGTTGGTGGAGTAGCAAGCCGGTTCCAATGCATGTTGCGGAGCAGGAGGTATGGAACATCGAGGTTTCTGCGGTTGTGAATGCAATTAAGGACCACCAGATCTCTCAACCCAACGACGCCACTGCTATTGTGCCTTTGGCTAAGAGAGTAAGTGAGGACCCTATGGATGTAGCGGTAAAGAGGGTCCCTCAACTTAGTGCTACTTGGGTTGTATATTCCATCTCCTATTTGAGCCCAAGTGGCTTGGTGTTCGTTTTCTGACAGTTCACGTAACCCTTCGGTGTTTTCTTCATTACCCGCATCTTCCTCCGCATACAACCCAACTATCGACCCAAACTGCGCCATTGAAATCGAGTATTTGGTCCCCCCACATCGGAATTCTACCCCTTCATTATCGAATGGGTCGCACCTTGAATTGAACACGAATGTGCTATAGAATTCTAGATTATATTCGTGGACCGAGCGAAGGCGAGTAGTGAGGGAGACTCTCAGCGGGCCGGTAACGAGGTTGTTAAACCGGTCAAGTTGGTTCACCATTGCTAAAAGATCCATGAACACTTGCCTTGGGTATTCTTCTGGTCTGGTTCGAAGCACATCGTATCTTGCTTTAGCATCGAGCTCATTTGCATTGAACCTTGTGAATTTCTTCGACATCTGAAAGGATACACCAAAAGTTAGCACGAAACAGTGAATTTTTCGAAGAAAACTGAAAGCAGTTAGCTGGACACGACCCCGTGTTCAGCGGACACGACCCCGTGTCCAGGCATCTGTTACTCAAAAACTTCATTTTTCGACCCGGTCCCGAAAACTTGAAAAATTTTGGTACAGTAGGTGCGGTTTCCCCCAAAAATGAAACCCCAAGTGCCGTTTTTCCCAAAACAAACCGTTTACCCCTTCGATTTTATCTTTTTCGGTTCAAAAACAAGGGTTTGAGGTTTTTGTGAGAAATCGGGCAAATCTATAAACAATACAAGTGGATTTACTTCCTATAACACTAATCTAAACAAATGCTAACAGATTTATGCAAAAATTTGTGGTTCGATCCGGATGAAGTTCAAGAACCCTAGATTTTTCCCCAAAATTTTGATGTTTTAACTACATGCAAATGCTTAATCTAACTACTAATGATGATAGAATTATACCTTGATGTTGTTAGAAGTAGAGGAGACGTCAGAATTCTGCGGAAAAATCGCCTGAACCAGAGCGTTTTCGAGGAAACGCGGCGTGTGGAAATGAAGAAACTGTTTTGAAAAAGGGTTTTATCCTGACAGTTGCGCGGACACGGCCTCGTGCCGAGCAAAAGTTAAGATTTTTTTTAACGTGCTCGTGTGAGTGCCCTTGTTTCCCAAAAACTTGGTTAGAAGACTTACCGATTTAGATGTCACCCATTCGTTCGTAACTTACCAGGTATGATGTTGATGCTTTTATTCTTCGACCGTTTGAAGCGAGATTTCTTCATCTTCATCCTCAATGAATCCTTGATAGAGTTTCAGCCGTTGGCCATTGACTTTGAATGGAAGGCCATTCCGAGATTTAATTTCTACTGCACCGTGTGGGAAAATATGGGTGATGGAAAAGGTCGTGACCACCTAGACTTTAATTTACCAGGAAATAATCGAAGTCATGAATTAAACAATAGGACTTGATCTCCTACTCGAAATTCATTAGGTTTAATGTGTTTGTCGTGAAAGTTTTTCATTCTTTCCTTATAAATTTCAGAGTTCCTTAATTCGTCTAATTCATTTAATTGACAAAATCGATTTCTACCAGCAAATTCTAAATCTAAGTTTACATTTTTAATTCCCAGTAGGCCTTGTGAGCTATTTCTACTGGCAAATGACAACTTTTTCCATAGACGAACTTATATGGGGTTGTACCTATTGTTGTTTTATAAGGAGTTCGAAAAGCCCATAAAGCATCATCTAATTTATCGGCCCATTCCTTTTTATTTAACCCTACGGTTTTTTCAAGTATTCGTTTTAAACCTCTATTAGTCACTTCGGCTGGTCCGTTTGTTTGAGGGTGATATGCTGTTGAGACCCTGTGATAGACCCCATATCTTGTTAGGATTTTTTCAAGTTGATGGTTACAAAAATGGGTACCTCTATCACTTATTAATGCTTTAGGTGTTCCAAAACGAGAGAATAATTTTTTCAGAAATCTTACCACGACTCTTCCATCGTTTGTTGGGAGTGCCTCGGCCTCGGCCCATTTGGACAAGTAATCTACTGCCACAAGTATATATTTGTTTCCTTTTGACGGTGGGAAAGGTCCCATAAAGTCGAGTCCCCACACATCAAAAATTTCACAAACAAGAATGCCATTTTGGGGCATTTCGTTTTTGGAAGAAATATTACCTGTTCTTTGGCAAGCATCACATGTCTTGACAAGACTTTGCGCGTCTTTGTAAATGGTTGGCCAATAAAATCCTGAATCAAATACCTTTCGTGCGGTACTAGTGGCACCATGATGTCCTCCGTATGGACCTTCATGACAATGGCGGAGAATTCTTCGTGCTTCGCGACCATGTACGCATCGTCTGATGAGTTGGTCGGCACACATTTTGAAAAGATAAGGATCTTCCCAAAAATAGTGTTTTACATCAGCAAAGAATTTCTTTCTTTGATGATGTGGCCAACCTTTTGCGACTATACCGCTAGCTAGGTAGTTAGCATAGTCGGCGTACCATGGTTCTTCTTTGTATTCCACCATTTCTAGGGACTTTGTTGGAAATTTTTCGTTGATTTACTCGTCCCTGGTTGCCTCCAAAGCTGGGTCTTCTAAGCATGAAAGATGATCCGCTGCGGTGTTTTCAGCTCCTCTTTTGTCTTTGATTTCAATATCAAATTCTTGGAGGAGTAAAATCCACCGAATCAAACGTGGTTTTGCGTCCTGCTTCTTGAAGAGATATCGAATGGCTGCATGATCTGTATAGACTATTGTTTTAGAAAGAACAAGATAAGAACGGAATTTATCAAAAGCAAATACCACAGCTAGTAACTCTTTTTCAGTTGTTGTTTAATTTTCTTGTGCATCGTTAAGTGTTTTACTAGCATAATAAATTGGGTGAAAATGCTTTTCTTTTCTTTGTCCCAAGACTGCTCCAACTGCAAAGTCACTTGCATCACACATGATTTCGAAAGGAAATTTCCAATCAGGCGCTATCATGATAGGTTCATTGACTAGCATTTCCTTTAGGGTTAGAAATGCTTGATTGCAATCCTTGTCAAAGATAAAAGGGGCATCTTTTTCAAGTAATTTTGTTAGAGGCCTTGAAATTTTAGAAAAGTCTTTGATAAACCACCTATAAAATCCGGCATGCCCTAGGAAACTTCTTATAGCTCTAACGAGGGATGGTGGTGGTAATCGAGAAATAGTGTATATTTTGGCTCGATCAACCTCCATTACTTCGCTTGAGATTTTATGACCGAGTACTATTCCCCCTGTTACCCTGAAATGACATTTTTCCCAGTTAAGGGCGAGGTTAGTTTCCTCACATCGGGATAGCATTCGTTCAAGGTTATCGAGGCATTGGTCGTATGAATCCCCAGAGATAGAAAAGTCGTCCATGAAGACTTCCATTGTCTTTTCTATCATGTCATGGAAGATTGCTACCATGCAACGTTGGAAGGTTGCGGGGGCATTACATAGACCAAATGGCATGCGTCGATAAGCAAAAGTTCCATAGGGACATGTGAAGGTTGTCTTTTCTTGGTCTTCGGGTGCTATCGGGATTTGAAACAGTAAAATTTATGACCGGATAATCTTTCTAACATTTGATCAATGAAGGGCAAGGGAAAGTGATCTTTCCTTTTTGCTTTCTTTAACCGTCTATAATCTATACATACCCTCCATCCTGTGACGCTTCTCGTTGGTATTAATTCATTCTTTTCGTTAGTTATTACCGTCATACCTCCTTTCTTTGGAACTACTTGGATGGGACTTAACCAAGGACTATTGGAGATAGGATAAATAAGTTCGGCGTCAAGTAATTTGATGACTTCGTTTTTAACCACTTCTTGAACATTTGGATTTACTCGACGTTGTGGTTGTATTACCGATTTGTAGTCATCGTTCATTAAAATTTTGTGCGTGCACATGGAAGGACTTATTCCTTTAATGTCTACAAGCTTCCAAGCAATCGCATTTTTGTGTTTTTTCAAAAGTTTAATTAATTTTTCTTTTTCTAAACTACCTAATTTAGATGAAATAATTACAGGTGATTTACCATCTTTGTCTAGAAAAGCATATTCCAAACCTTTTGGAAGTTCTTTGAGCTCAAGAGGTGGGTCTTTAGGAGACTCCTTATTTGGTTGCTCATTTTGATCAAGAACTTTGAAAGTTTGTTCTATGGCGACCTCTTCTTTAACAAAGTGGTCAATCTATTCACTTGTATCGGGTGGTTCATCTTCATCTTCAATTAGGGGGTCATTATTGCCGAATGGATATTTCATTGATCGCTCAAGATCGACACACTTTTTAAATGCCCCTAATTGAATAGATAGATTGTTGTACTTCCGGTTTTTCAAAGCTTCGTGAGTTTTTACAAAAGGTCGTCCCAACACTAGAGGAGCGTCATCGAGGATGACAAAGTCGGTTGGGATTACCATTTGATTCGTTTGAACCAAGACATCCTCAACTACACATATTGATTTTATTACTTTCCGATTGGATAGAAAAATGGGTATTTGAAGTGGAGAAAAATCACTAATACTTAATTTTTCGAAAATGTAGTTGGGCATTATGTTAACACAAAGATCTTTATCGATTGTGACATTACTAATAAATGAATTTTGAAAAAAACATGGAACCGGTGTAATGTTGATTTCAAATGGGTCTTTTTTTATTAGCGAGGTTTGATCGTTAGTTAACTTAATACTTACCTTTTCGTCAATTTTAGTGTTAGTGTTTATCTCTTTAAAAAACTTAACATGAGTGGGCACTAAACAATGATTTTCAAAAGAAGGTGACAAAAGATTAATTTCTTCAAAATTAGACTATTCTTGAATTTTCACGTTAACGGACTCACCTTTTTCGTTGTTTAACTCATGTGTCGGTTTTTCACTTATTTGTTCTTCCATTTTAACCTCTTTAACTATCTCTTCTTTATTACAAGTTAATTCTTCTTTTGCGCGGGACTCCTCTTCCCTTGCGCGAGATTCTTTTATGTAGCTTTCGATAGTTTTAAGGTGTTCTAATATCCTATCGCTCACTTCGGCGATAGAGTAAGGATCGGGATTTTCAAAGCTTGAATCCGGTTGTTCGATCCTTTGTTCCTCATAATACTCATAGGAAGTAGATGGTTCACACCATTGTTCTTCATTGTAAGTATATGATGGATAAGGGTCGTAATTTTGTTCTTCATAATACTCATATGATGTGGGTTGTTCACGCCATGGTTCCTCATAGTAAGCATATGAAGGTGGTGGCTCATATCTTGGTTCCTCAAAGTATGAGTATGAAGGCTCATACATTGGTTCATCAAAATATGAGTATGAGGGAGAATGTTCATACCTTTGGTCTTCATAGGATGTGTATGAAGTTGATGGCTCGTACCTAGGCTCCTCATAGTAGGTGTATGAAGTGGATGGTTGAAATAAGTTACAATATTGTACCGAGTGAGTGTTACCGCAATTGGTGCAATAATTTTCCCTATAATCATCCTCCTCATAGGTGTAGTTGTAACCTCCTGAGTATTGATCCATAAGGATCACTCAGCAGACCACAATAGAGTCTCAAGACCAGAAAACAAAAATGAAAACGGAAACAGAGGCTGGACACGGCCCCGTGTACAGAATCCGTATCTGGGCGTTTTAATTAAAGTTACTGATTTCGTTGAGCACGGGGGCGTGTTCAGTGAGCATGGCCCCGTGTTCAGGCTCTGTATCTGGGTGTTTTATGAAAAATGTGCAGCACGGCCCCGTGTTCAGTGAGCACGACCCGTGTTCAGGTTACTGTAAATGCAAAACTAAACTAAAATGCAGAAAAATGTGCGCGCTTTTTGAAAAAGTTATGAAAAACTGATTAGGCCGTCGATTTTAAGCTTTCTTAAAATCCTTGTGTCCCCGGCAACGGCGCCAAAAACTTGATGCGTGTGGTGTGTTATACGTTTTAATGTATATTTTAAGCCTGACGTGACCGTGTCGTCCCGATCAGTCAAAAACCCAATTAAACCTAGGTAGCTAGGGTAAGTCGTGTATCGTATCCACGAAGAGCATGTGGTCAGTATCGCACATCCCGTTCGATTAGTTAGACTATTTACAAATAATGTACAAGATGATTATGAAGATTGCTATTTTTATTTATTTGTTTGGTTTTTAAAATAAATCGGAGTGAACCGACAATGGGTATTATCTAAAACACTTGTGATTAACTAAAATTGCAACTAAATTACTAAATGATTAAAACAAGAAATTAGAGACAAGTTCCACACCCGGTTCGATTACTGCAAGACCTAGGGTTCCTACATGTTTTAACTTGATTCAATTGCATATAGTGATTAACGGATTACTATCACGAAGCTTAGGTGCCAATTGCTATCGACGTCATAGAAAACGGACCGTAATGCACTTCGTTACCTCGGACATGTAAATCCTAACCTACGATAAGGCATAAGTGCACATAACCATTTCGCAAAGTCAAATTTTATCATCACTCGTTAATTTACGAATTCGAAACAAATGCAAGACAATTATCGACGGTTTCAAATACTAAACAATTTGTCACAAAATCAAATCAAAATACAAATGCATAAACCCTAGAATTCTTACAATAATCTACACCGGGGTGAAACCGAAGAGGCTAGCCGTTCATCGCGTTCAAAGTCGTCAACACCAAAATCCTCTTTTCTCTCTCTTGGTCTGCGTGCAAAGCTGCCGAAAACGTAACTCCTTGTGCGACTCCCACTAAAAAATAATGATTCCTTTAAATATTGATGATGTGTTTAATGGCCCAATATTCGATGATAAAGAAAGTGTATTGTGGCTGCCAATACTCTTCGTAATGTATGTACTGTTGGGCCGATTTGGGAGCCCAAAAAGTGTTGTAACTTGCTGCCCATTATCGACAATAAAGATGTGATATTAATGCTCCCCCAAAAAATCTTTAGTGGCTGCCAATTCACGTGATGTATGATGATTTTTGAGAGCCCAATATAATAATTGTTGCTGCCAAAACTTCGTAATAATCAAGTCCCCACAATTCGATGATGATGTTGACCATTCTCTTTTTATTCAACTATATGCATGAAATTGGCTGCCAAAAAGTGTGTTCAATATGTGCATCCAAAGTGATGTTGACCAAAAATCCTTTCTTCAATTGTAATTGGCGGCTGCCCATGTATATGTTAGGATTTTAAACCCTTTTCAATTCTTGATAACCACCTCCATGCAAAGTCCACTATTAATGATGATAATGTTTCCTTTTTATAATTAAGGTTAAACCCTTTTAACTCTTTTTCCAAACGAGCACATGTACTGCTTTTTCTTTAAACACTCTAACGTCATTGAATTACGCATTTTACCTGCAAAGAATACAAACACTCGCAGTAACATATTCCAAGCATAAAATCACATAAAACGGATTAAATCGCGTAAGATAAACACTTTAGCACCCATGTTTCACACTCTCCATCACATCCCCACACTTGTCATTTGCTTGCCCTCAAGCAAATCTGTTTTTCACTTTCACGTGGGTCGATCGAAAAACACACTCCCCATTCCCGAGACTAAGGTTAAGGTCTATTATCATGCCCGGTTCATACCTTTTACAATTTTCGACCTATTTAGCAATAAATGATTAATCATGTAAAAATGGTTATCCAAAATTAACCCGCCATTGAAACTAATAATTCATGCACATCCCTCACAATGTTCTCTCCACTCGGTTTAAAATTTGGCTAATTAGATAATGAATTAGCACTTTCTAAGTAATCACTCAAAACCGATTAGAACACGTACCCGCATAGGCTTGCAACTCAATCATTCTCCACCACCGAACACGAATACCAAGCACAAGTCAAAATGTCCTTGAAAGGGTTGTAATGGGGCTAGGCTAAGGGTAGGGAATATGATATTTAAAGTGGCTAAGGTGATGAAAACTCGATTTTTTATTACAAAATAACTATGCTAAACACAACTATCTACAAACATCGACTAGAAGGCAACAACCTTTTATTCAATCAAACTATAAACACATATTTTTGTGCTTTTCTCAACATTTTTTTTTCACAATTTTTCTGCTTTTTTTTTTTTGCAAATATAATCGACAACTATACAAACATATACTCCTATGATCGAATTTTCATCACACGGGTTTAAAAGAAAAGGCTTAAGGTTATGGGCTAAATGGGTGGTCAAACGAAAGGATTAGGCTCAAAATTGGCTACTAAGGGATAAATTTTTGGGTAAGGATATATAAATGGTGTAAAAAGAAAAAGGTTTACCTAATGCCTTAATCATTCACGTGCTTGTATTCGGTCTATGGTCTCAAACGTATCAAAAGTTGCAAGTTCTACAATACATGACAAATGGTCCACTCAAACAAAGAAACATAAATATGTAATTCTATGATGTAAAAGTGGCTCAAAACCTCACATATATAAAGGGTATGGTATGTGACATGCATAATACGCTAGTTTCTTAGGCGGATTATTCCCAAATAACCACCCGCTAAATACCCGTCATGCTATTAATTTGAACTTGACCATGACAAAAGACCAAATGGGTTGTGCCATCCCTCGTAGACTTAGTTACTTGTGCTTTTTAGATTGCTTCAAACAAATACATTTTTGAAAATTTTTTGAAAAATTTCCCCCATCCCCACACTTGAGGTAAACATTGTCCTCAATGTGAAGTGTTTAAATGAACGGGTCAAAAATCAAAAACTTTAACTAACTCCCCCATCCCTACACTTGAGGCAAACATTGTCCTCAATGTGTAAGAACTAGAGTTTTAAAACGCACGAGGGATGTGACACGGCTAATCCTCCCAAAATTTCACCCCGGAAAATAAAATACAATTTACAATCCACTTATTTGCTAACTAAAAATCAAAAGTAAAAAGAAACGTATGCACCTGATTTTTTGAGCTCATTCCTCGTGTGCTCTTCTTCTCTTCAAGAAAGCGGTCGTCCCACGAACATAATGTACCTACAAATCTTAACCATTGTGTAGAAGCATGCTTCTCACAACCATTAAAATTTATTAGCTACCTAGTTCTACCACTTTTATGAAAATATTACCAAGTCATACATTAATTTACTTTGATTTATGTGGAAAAATAATTTACAACAATAACAAACCTAACTCACTTTCGTAGGAATCACGGTTGCATTTAGCTTATGCAACAAGCCCTTTTAAACCTCTCGATAGCTCGGGAGGACGAGAGGTCTCGTGAGGGTTATATAGGGAACACACCCACAAAGTTCATTTAACTAAGAAAAGAAAAAAAAAACAAAAATAAAACGAATAATAGTACAAACTCTACAACAATTATACCTGATTTGCCTCTCATGGTGGTCGAAGTGCACATTTTCCTACCGAGTTGCCTACATACGCTCGGTGTTTGGCATGCCGGATCCATTCTCTTTTTATTTTGCTCGGCATGCATATTGTACAACTTTGGGGTCGCTTCTTACTAAACTGGCCTATGTCTTGCAACGCCACCCTTCGAATCCTTATACCCGGACCCGCATCCCCAACTTTGTTGGTTGGAGTGATAAGTATGGGAGAAAGATGGATATGAACGTGGGCATCTTTTGGATCCGACTCGTCTCGCGGTGTGATGTCTTCCGCTCGGTTCAAACATTCATTTTCTTGCTCGGGAAGATCGATAACCTCTTCCACCACATCACCATCCACCACTGTACCACTAGCCAACACCTCTTGGTCTCGTCTAAGTTGAGCCAATTCTTCGGTGAGATGACCCACTTTCTTTGCCAAGTCTTCATGAGCTTTATCCCTTACTTCAAACTCTTTTCTCACTTCGGTTGTAAGGGTACTCATAGCATTCATGAGAGCATCAAATTTGGAACTTATTGAGTCTTGAGGTTCCTCGTATGCCGGTTGAGGGTATTCATTATAATAATCATCATACACCTCCCGGTAACTTGAGAAATGTGGCAATTCGGGTTCATAGTAGTACTCTTGATAATGTGGTGGTGGTTTGTAACCGGACTTTATTTTTCCTTTCCAAAACACTGGATCTTTCCAAAACACTGGACAATCTTCATGTATGTAAACTTTTCCACAACAAGGGCATGACTTTTCTTGCTCCGGTGGTGGAGGTGGTCTAGTGTATGGATAAGGTGAGGATGGACCATTGAAATCTTCATAATCCGCCCTCCTATAATCAAACAATCCGCTGAGGTAGTCTTCCCGTTCCTTGTTGGCTTGAACTTTTTCGTAGAAAACAGAGCAATCCTCTAAATAGTGCTCTCCGCTTCCGCAACACTCACACGGATCATCATCTACCCAATTCATATTGAAAGATGGTACCTGCAAAACATGTACCTGCACAGACAAGCTCGACCACCCAAAGTAAAATCACGAATATACAAGAAAGAAAGAAAAAACTAAACTAAAATCGAACAAGCAATGAAATACTAAGCGCACTAGCTCCCCGGCAGCGGCGCCATTTTGACGTGACCGTGTCGTCCCGATCAGTCAAAAACCCAATTAAACCTAGGTAGCTAGGGTAAGTCGGGTATCGTATCCACGAAGAGCATGTGGTCAGTATCGCACATCCCGTTCGATTAGTTAGACTATTTACAAATAATGTACAAGATGATTATGAAGATTGCTATTTTTATTTATTTGTTTGGTTTTTAAAATAAATCGGAGTGAACCGACAATGGGTATTATCTAAAACACTTGTGATTAACTAAAATTGCAACTAAATTACTAAATGATTAAAACAAGAAATTAGAGACAAGTTCCACACCCGGTTCGATTACTGCAAGACCTAGGGTTCCTACATGTTTTAACTTGATTCAATTGCATATAGTGATTAACGGATTACTATCACGAAGCTTAGGTGCCAATTGCTATCGACGTCATAGAAAACGGACCGTAATGCACTTCGTTACCTCGGACATGTAAATCCTAACCTACGATAAGGCATAAGTGCACATAACCATTTCGCAAAGTCAAATTTTATCATCACTCGACAATTTACGAATTCGAAACAAATGCAAGACAATTATCGACGGTTTCAAATACTAAACAATTTGTCACAAAATCAAATCAAAATACAAATGCATAAACCCTAGAATTCTTACAATAATCTACACCGGGGTGAAACCGAAGAGGCTAGCCGTTCATCGCGTTCAAAGTCGTCAACACCAAAATCCTCTTTCCTCTCTCTTGGTCTGCGTGCAAAGCTGCCGAAAACGTAACTCCTTGTGCGACTCCCACTAAAAAATAATGATTCCTTTAAATATTGATGATGTGTTTAATGGCCCAATATTCGATGATAAAGAAAGTGTATTGTGGCTGCCAATACTCTTCGTAATGTATGTACTGTTGGGCCGATTTGGGAGCCCAAAAAGTGTTGTAACTTGCTGCCCATTATCGACAATGAAGATGTGATATTAATGCTCCCCCAAAAAATCTTTAGTGGCTGCCAATTCACGTGATGTATGATGATTTTTGAGAGCCCAATATAATAATTGTTGCTGCCAAAACTTCGTAATAATCAAGTCCCCACAATTCGATGATGATGTTGACCATTCTCTTTTTATTCAACTATATGCATGAAATTGGCTGCCAAAAAGTGTGTTCAATATGTGCATCCAAAGTGATGTTGACCAAAAATCCTTTCTTCAATTGTAATTGGCGGCTGCCCATGTATATGTTAGGATTTTAAACCCTTTTCAATTCTTGATAACCACCTCCATGCAAAGTCCACTATTAATGATGATAATGTTTCCTTTTTATAATTAAGGTTAAACCCTTTTAACTCTTTTTCCAAACGAGCACATGTACTGCTTTTTCTTTAAACACTCTAACGTCATTGAATTACGCATTTTACCTGCAAAGAATACAAACACTCGCAGTAACATATTCCGAGCATAAAATCACATAAAACGGATTAAATCGCGTAAGATAAACACTTTAGCACCCATGTTTCACACTCTCCATCAAAGCCCTTTTTACACGTTATTCAAGTTTTAAATTTATAAAACACAATATTTTACTAACACCAAACACACATATGGGCAAGTGCACCCATCGTGAGCGTAGTATACTGTTGGCAAGACACCGAGGTCGTCCAAGGACACAAGAGCTTTTAGTATCGGTTTATCCTCAACGTCTAATCAAATCAAAAAGGTTAGAAAAATGTTTTTAAAGTAGAAAAATAAAAACTAACTAAAATGCTGAAAAATAAAATAAAAGTAAAAACAGATATACAAGATGAATCACTTGGATCCGACTCGTGTTTAGTGTAACCTTTGATTATTTCCGTACTTTTGCACTTTTTAAGAGATTATCTTAGTTATTGTAGTAGGCCCCTCTTTTGAAGGTGATGTTGCCCTCAACCCAGTAGTTTGAGTCAGCAAGGATACAATCCTAAAGGGTCGGATTATTGAAAGATAATTAATTAAGTTATTAATGCATATTATGGTAGACCCCTCTTTTGAAGGTGACGTTACCCTCGGCTAAGTAGTCTGAGTCAGCAGGGATACAATCCTAAGTAGCCGGAGTAAAGTATTAATAGTAGCTTACATATGAGGGAATCAAAGAGTTTGGACCCCCGCCATCCAATACCGGTGGGTATTGAAGGA
>JARYGA010006885.1:0-21206 GCA_030545235.1 Helianthus tuberosus
CGTTCATCGCGAAAGATTGATCGTCAAAGGCTCGAATCACGGTTGAAACCCTGTGAGGTAGCTGCCGTCTGCCGTCAAAATGATGATGCGTGTTGATGATTATCTTGTTGCTCAAACTCCCTTGTCTACCTAGAAGTCTGCGAACAGCCCAAGTCCTTGTCCAGCATGTGCCGTGATGATTTGCTTTATGTTATCGGCCCAATAGTCTCCAAGTCAAGATGTGATGATGTTTGATAAATTATAAAAATCCAAATCCTAGTCTCCTCAATGTTGCCATCCAAAAAATAATCATGATGTTATTTTCTTTTCTTTTGTGCCCCTGTACACGTGTATACCCTTGTCAACATGTACTAGGTTTCTTTTTTTTTAATTAATTAATTGCCTTGCACATGTATATGCCGCTGCCTTTTTATAAATATCGTAGACTACGGTTTCGTACCGTAAGTTACGAATTGAATATTCTGTTCTTTACTTCATTTGTCGTACGGTATGCTCCTTCCCTCTAGTTTGCATCTTCACTTTCATACAATGACTAAACGGCCCCTCGACTTTGTTCGTGCATAATTCTCGTACATTCGAATTATCTTTTTACCCAAAACGTATACCGAATGATGTGATTCATTTTATTATTATTCCCGGTTGTTCCACTTCATCACCAAACGTCATAACTTTACCGAATTACGCGAGTAACCTGTAAAACCATATACTTGCATAGTTAACATATTCAAAGCGTATAATCACGTAAAACGCATCAAAACACGTAATCTAATACACATTAAGGCTCGTGTTTCTCACTCTCCATCACCCTTCAACAAACGAAGGGTAGATCGACGGGTTGAAGCCTTAGGAGCATGAGAATTGGAAAAACCTTTGACGTTGGAAACACTAACATAACCCGAACCCTCGAACCTTTGCTCAGCAATCCTAACTACAATGTTTTCATCAGGAACAGATGGGACATCCTCAAATGCAACATCAGAAGTATCGTTGCTTTTGATGAAGTCAAGAGCAGACATGACTGCAAATAACCATAAAACAAAAACACATAAGACATAAATTAAGGAAAACACAAAGGGGGCAAAAAAAGAAAAAAATGCATACCCGTGCCACTCCTAATTAGAACCGGATCCCGATCGGCCTTTTCCCACAAATTACTAACCCCTAACAGAACTAGCAAATGTTCGGGGAAGGGACGAACCCTCGAAGGGCACTCCCGAATGACTTTGAGAAAAGTATCATTCAACTCAGATTCAGAGGGTTCCGGTTCATTGAGAACGGCATCCGGGTGCCTCCACACCATTTTGAATGGGACAATAGAATCAGAAACCCAGAAAAAGTCATCCTTCCAAGTACCGAGTGTCGTAACCATAGACGAAATAAGACAAGCATCAACCTTGGATGTTTCAAAGGTGAACCAATCACCATTTTTGGCCAAACGAAAAAACCGGCGAAAAAGCAACAATGAAGGATCATAATCAAGGGCACGGCACAAAACCTCAAAGTGCAAAATCCTAGCCATGCCCTTCGGATGAATTTGACCAAAGGAGACTCGATAATACTCCAACAGATTCAAAACAAAGAGGGAAAAGGGATAACGGAGGTTCGAAAACTCAAAATGATGACAATAAAGAGCAATCGAACCAGCCGGGCATTTATCAATAGGAATGTCGCAAGCAGGAGCAGTCGGTTTAAACATTTTCCCAATACCATATTCCTCACAAAATAATTCTACCTCTTCTTGGTTTAATCGAGAAAAGGACTTTGCCAAATCCTTACGAGCACCCATTTTTACAAGAAAATATGAAGTAAGGAAATAAGAAAGAAGCCGGAACTAATGAAACACCCGTTCTTATAAATCAAAGTTTAACGTATAATTTACGAAAAACAATCATGTAATTAAGATTACATATACATCTGAAATACGGCTTATTAAAAACCTTTTACAAAAGTTAGAAGTTTAGAACATAATGTAATTAAGTCGTCATTAAAATGTAACAACGAAACGTCGTGCGGAAGCTTATTTCTTGATCGTGTTCGGTTCTTCATTGTGCTTGATCGTCCTCCGGTGCTAAAATTTTACCTGAAACTCATAAAACATGAGTTGGATTAGTCATATGTAACTTAGAACGTATTTAAATGGGTTCGCAATGCATCAACGGTTAAAATAAACGATTTTCACGAAACTGACACATGCTCGCGCTATGCTAGCACCTGTTTTCGATGGAATGTTGTTTGCTGGTGCTGCAGATTCCCAACACGACCTGATTTCACGGAAACGGCCATAACTTCTTCGTTATTGGTCCGTTTTACCCGATTCTTTTTCCTACGCGTCCGTAATTAAATTCTCCATCTTATGGAGTTAAAATCTAACATCCGACATAATAAAATTTCAGACTTTTAACTCTTCGGCTTATTACCCTTTTTACCAATTTTGACCCGTTCATGATTTCATCATCAAACATATTTATTTGATCTTTAAACTTATGAAATTCATAGTTTCAATGTCTCTTATCATGTTAAACTCAAATCACGGGTTTCTTACATAATAAAAACCCGTTTATGCTCAAGTGCTTATTTTGACCCGTTAAGGGTATTTAAGCACTTTCAAGCCTAAAATCACTTTCGATTGCTTCTAGCATTCCATCACCACATTTCTCATCCTATAATCTTCCGCCACAACTGTACTTATGGTGGGTTTAATGCGGTGATCAATATAAACCAAATTCTACCTCTCGAATCATTATTTTACGGCAAAGACTATTATAGAGTCAAATGACTAAGGATTCACATGTTTCGCTTTTGTATACTTATTCTAAGTGTTTAATTATGCATACTACTCTTTTCCGAACAACCTTTGTGGGTCGTTCGCTCGATTTAGCTTACAAGGGTATTTTGGTCCATCTAGTCATTTCGTTAATATAAAGGACCTTTAAAAACATCATCGACCCAAAAGCCCTGTTTAAAACTATGCATTTGATTCAAAAGTCTTTATGTTTTCAAAACACAACGATCATCATATGAATCATTCAGTTTGCTTATTAAAGTAACCAATTGTCTATATAACTGCATTTAACTATCAAGGAAACTCTAGTTCCTATTGAGTAGTTAATCTATATTACGTATACCTGGCTCGGATCAATATTTATATTGACCCGTTACGATACCTTGCCTTAATAACCGCTAAGTAATAGCGATGTAAGTATCCATTTGATATTTATTCCTGAAATCATACAACTTGACAAACCATTAGCCGATATTGTCAAAGGGTGATAATTTCACCTTTTGACCCATTTGGTCTAAATGACCAATTATTAGCGAGATGACATTTATTAGAATTTACCCTTTTTGGTTATCATGATTTACCTTATATGGTAACCTTTAAAAGTACATCTTTCATTCGTCATAACATGATCGAATTACCAATTTAACTCATTTTTAACCATCAATACGGTTTCTTATCCTATTTGGTTATCTTGTTCCGTACGACTACACGTTGGAACATCATATCTCAATTAGGCATTTATCATATTCATAATTAATACGACAAAGAATACTCCAACATATATGACTAGTGTAATCTATACTTACCTTACTTCCAAATTATGCTTTTCCGTCATTCTTGCTTCGTTTGACCCGCTTCGTTCCCAAGCTTTCACCTAGCTTGTTAATCGTCAAACTATCATTGTAAATTGTAAGATGGTTAGATTAGTCATAATTATTCACGACTATTCCATCTCACTTATTTCATAAGTCGAAACTACTATTCGACTTCATGATTAGTTAACTTAGCTTATTAAAGTTAACTACTTTCGATCACATGATTTACAACATTAGTTCAAATCAACATGATGATTAAAACTCTTCTTGTTTCATATTTCATATAGCTTGCCATATTATTCAAATACACATTTTCACTCTAATTTCAACACTTTAGTTTTCATTTAGGCATTTTAACAAACACCTAATGTGCATACATTTTTACACATTTACAACTAGTTCTTAACTAGTTATTTTTACCAAGATTAACAACAAAATTTACCACTATCACTTATGATCAAATACTCAAAATTGCAATTTGTTTAAGTATTTCCCGATTACCTAACATGCATGATGATTCTAATCATAATCATATCATCAATTCCACCTTATGACTAATACCCACTTAGCCTAGTGTGGGAATTCATTCAATCATTCAATTCATAGCATGTTATGTATGATTTTCACTTAGGGTTTCGTTCCTAAGCAAGTATACATCACTTATCTAGCCATAGCTTCTCTAATTCATGCCTAATTCGCGATTAGGATGATTATCAAATTTTTTACAACTTCACGAATGTTAGAAATTCAACATACCTCACGATCCCCTTGACTTGGTGATCACGAATTTGTGTTCATGCATTGATTTGGCTCTTGATTTGGGCTTCAATTTGATCAATTTGTTGAAGTTAGGGTTTGAGCTCTCCTGAGCTTTCTCCTGGTCGATCAGAACACGCACACACACACCTAATGTGTGTGTTGTGTTTAATTTTAATAAATCAAGTTTCAATTCTTCCCTTTTTAGCCCCTCTAGTTTGTAGCTTTATAATAAGGGTTATTTTCCAAGTTTCCTTCTTTGTTTTAAGGCACATATTTAACTGTAGGACCGGTTTTAACTCCGAAACAATTGCAAAACGAACGTGAAACGTGCGGAATCCGTACACGAACGCGATCTAGTATACACGACGTAATATAAACGTGATTCTTTGATAAATCTGAAATCGTACAAGAACCGTGAATCACCTAGAGCACTTTCTCTCTCTAAGCACCAAGCTCCAAACTTTCTAAAACTTACAAAAGTTACAAATGATTTAGCTTGAATGCTATTTATAGTGATGTTGATTTAGCTTGAAATGACACATGCCACTTTCAAGGGAAATCAACATGTTGATTTAGCTTGAAACTGTCATGTGACACTTTCAAGGTAAATCACCACTTTCAAGCTAAATTACCTTAAACATACTCTAAAACATCCTATACTCTCGTATAACAAGATCTAATCTAACAATTCAAATCCTAGACTCGATACAAGACGAAGTCAATAGACATAGTGCACTAACAGACTCCCCCTTGGATATTGACGAAGTCTTCAGTGTCCAATCTTTATCATGACACCTCTTCAGTCTTGATCAGTCTTCAAACTCTATCCGAATTGTAACACTGTAAGCATCCTTCAATCTTTATCTTCTTTCCATCAGCTTCAGGCTCCCCCTTTCATCAAGCTTCCGTGCTTTGGGATCAACACCTAGCTTTCTATCTACAAGCTCCCCCTTGCTTTGAGCTCGTCTTCAGACTCCCCCTTAGACTCAGCTTCTGGGATCGTAATCTGGAAACTCATCTGCAATCACTCAAACATTTATAAGCAAACAATTTTCATGAATTTGGCAGTTTCATCGAATCGAATCAGAAACTAGCTCTATAACAGTATAAGCATCCAAATCCCCCACAGTTAATCATCCAAGTCCAAATTAATGACCTTGGAGATATCACAAACTGTTTTTGAATTTTTTTTATTATAAAACTTCAAGTTTCAAATAAATGAACTTGTTTTATTTTTCAGAAACACGATCAGCTTTCAAAGATTTTGAAACTCAGCACTCAGACATTAGTTGTCGAAAATAAAGCAGAAATCAAAATCTTTTTGTATTTTCTGAAAAAATATAAAGCAATAACGAAATATGTACAAACATATTTACAGACAATATTTTTGTTTGAGTATGCATCAGAGGATCATATCAGTTTTTGACAAGTCACAAGTACCGTTGGGCTTAATTTCACAGTAAGAATTAAACAATTCACTTAGATTGTCGATATACTTGTCCACTTAAATTTTCATACAAATTTCAACTGATTCAGGATACGAATTATGTATTTTAAGAACTTAAACCCATTCATGTGTCCCATCTCTTGAATATACTCCCGTATCCAGATCCCAATATTCAGTCTTACAGGCAATTATAACACAAATGATATCTGTAAGGGGTTAATAAATTATGAAGAATCATGAGAGCTCAGGTCAGAACCATCGTTCAGCAGAGAGATCATGACTCAACTTGTGGGTGTGTCCCCTTTAGAGGATCTTTTTTACAACAGCATTGCTAAGCAATTTTATTGTCTTATCATATATGCTGAGGGTTTATGCTATGTTTCAAGCATTTGCGGAAAGTATTATTCGAGGACTAGGTCAGAACTTCCATTCAGCAGAAGTCCCGGAATAATACCCCAGATATCATTGAGTATAAAAACCTAGTATATCAGAATACAAGACCTTTCAAACGAGATTTCAGGGGTTACCTATATATCCAAGTAGTGTTCCCCACGAAATAAGCAAGTATGAAATTTATGTTTATATCCCGAAAAAGTTTACTAAGTGTATAAAAATCTACCGACACATCCACGGTGAGATCATTTAACACATTTAAACTTTCCAATTCTTTAGCGTACTGTAACTGTCTACTGATGTACTATCATTTCCTCTTTTTACGCAAAACTCAAATTTTTGAATTTTTATCATGTTTTTGACTTTTTCAAATTTTCAAATGTTTTTGTATTTTCTAATGACAAATTTTCTCCCCCTAAAATGCAAAATCATTTAAAGAAAATTTGACAACCAACACTGATAGCTTTGTCTCTCCATCCATTTTCTGCTAAAAGTGCTCTGATTTGTAGAAAATATAACATACCCCCATGATTTACCACCCATTGATCTTAACAGTTTGAAAACCGTGTTTCAATCTGATGAAAGTAATCATGTTTGTTCAGCCGTGAGGGTTTCGGCGTATTCGATCAACATACATTCAAACAAAATTAAAAACAACATATTTTTGGTTTTTCAAATTTTAACAAACTAAAAACATATTTTTGGTTTTTAATTTTTCCAATTTTTTAGGATTTTGAAAATATTGTTTATTTATGTACAGAAATCACTCAAACTAAACTCCCTGTTCAACCAAACCAGGGTCCTGCAACCTCTTCCTGTGCCAGGTTGCTCCAACTACCATTCTCACAATCTTCAGCTTCGTTGAGCACCTGCACATTCAAACTTTATCAATCATTTGAACAATTTAGCCCAGGTCTGTTGGACCTTAGGCATTTCAACACAATAATGTTCATTCAATTTTGGAAACTCTTTGTCACTTAAAACGTTTTCAATTTTGACTTCAACTTTCTCATCTTTTACCGACGTCACTTGTTTCTTAGCACTCCACATTTGACCTTTCGGAGTACCTCTTTTGTAAAAATTTGTCTCTTTTTGAACCTTTTGTTTTTTAATAACATTTTTAGGTTTCCAAAACTCTTGAGGTTTTGTCATATCAACAAATGTTCTCCAACTCTGTGTTGTTCTCAATCTGGGTGTGTGAGAATTCCAGGTCTGTCTTGAATCGAACCTGTTCGGGTTTAATTTCCAATTTTGATTTGAAGCAAACTTGTTTGTATTGTACCTCCAAGTTTGTTTCGAATCAAATCTGGTTAACCTCGGTTTCACAGCCTCAGATTTCTGTTTTTCAACATCAACAGGCTTTGGATTTGGACACTTTCGTGCAACATGTCCAATTTGATCACATTTAAAACACACTTTCTTTGAAACATCCTTGGCCTGTTGTTGTTTCTTTTTCATAGCATCAAACTCCTCATTAGACTGTTGTCCAATTTTGAGTTTTTCCTCTTCTTTCAAGCTTTTCCCTTGAACAAAATTCATCTTTTGTTGCAAATTTGGTTTTTTACTTTGATTCCAATTCCGTTTCTTTTTATAACCCAAACCAGCTTTCATGTTTTTCTTCTTAAAACCAGGTTTGTTATAAAAAGATTTATGACCTTTACCAGCAAACTTTGGAATCTCAGACTTCTCAATCTCAACCATTTTGAAAACTTTATCGACCTTTTCTGAAATCACATTCTGAATTGGGAAAACAACATCTAAGAATAATTTGTCCGATCCAATCATGGTATAAACCAATCCTTTTGAATCATCATTCAAATTTTTCTCGTATTTTGTGTTTTTCAGATAACCATCATAAAGATTTCCTTCATCTTCATCCTGTGATTCAGACTTACCTTTTGTAGACTCATCTTTCAAAACACTTTCAACAACCTTACTTACCACCTCTGAATCATTAGCATCATCAGATTTGGAGTAAGTCACATCGATACTTTCAGGTAACTGGTCAGCTATGTTCAAACCCTTTGCCACCTTTTCCTCATCATAAAAAGTATAATTGTTTCTCAATGGTGGTGGTACCTGATGAAATTCTGAACCAATACCCTTTTTGCAATTTTCAGTATCTTTGTCATTTCGTGTGATGTTGAAAATGCGTTCGAGAATGTACGAAGAGTTATGATAACTTTGAAGTTTTGTAACAACCTTTTCTTTTTCAGCCAAGACTTGTTTTAGATTAGCAATTTCATCAACACATTTGTTTAATTCAATTTGCTTTTCTTTAAACTTTCTTTCATACATTTCTTTAGTGACTAAAGTTTCTGACAATCTTTGATCAAAACTTTTGACTTGGCTCTTCAAAGTATCATAAGCTTCTTGTACTCTCTGACTCGACCACTTTAAAGAATCATACTGTTTTTGTAAATCTTGAAATTTAGATTCTTTTTCAACACAATCGACACATTTTGTAGAACACAGTTGTCTATAAACATCATTATCCTTTTCAAGACCTTGACATTTCTGTGTCAATTTTTCAACTTTTAGTTTCAAAATTTCTTCTTTTTCAATCATTTCTTTACATTTTATTGTGAAAACATTTTCAAGTTTAACTATATCATTGTCTTTTGTTTTTATGATGTCATCTTTTTCAGTACAGGCTTTGCACATTTCTATGCAATTCCTGCACTTGTTTTCTTTTTCATCAACCAATTCAACATTCGATAGATCAGAAGATTTTCTAACCTCAGTCTCATTCAGCACCGGTTCTTCTGTCTCAACTTTCTGATCTTCCTCCTTTTCTTCTTTCTGAGCTTCTTCATTCTTATGCGTTTCTTCAGCTATCTGTTCCTCTCCAGCAAGCTTTGCAACAGTCTTCACTTCTTCAATCATTTTCTTCAATTCTTCTTCTTTTCTTTTCTTCAGTTCTACCACCTTCGGTAAACTTGCTTCAAAAACTTCTTTTAACTTGTTCATCAAATTTGGCAAATAGCTTTTATCAGAAAGCCTTCTTGTGTTGAAAGTGCCCTCACTTGGAAACACATTGGTTACAGCATCAAAATCCACTTTTGATGGATCAACTACTGGATTACCCTGTGGATCCATGTAACACTCTAGTTCTTCATTCCATCTCTTGGCTCTTTGTGCTTCCTTAAATGGTTCATACAATTTTCCAATCTCCCATCACGCACTGTCTCTTCTCCACCAAGTATCATGATTATCATTTGCAACAAATGCATAACCAACTGCATCTTCTTTAGGGCAAACTTGACTCCAATCGTAACCTTCATCATCATATATAACTGCAAGAGCCCTTAATCTTTCTTCTGGTTGCTTTAATCTTGGTGGCTCAGACTTGTTCTGATGGTAAATCGCCTTCCTGTAGTAATCTTCATTGAATGGATTTTCAGAATCATCAGCAGCATACGCATTTCTGCACTCGCGCTTAAAGTGACCTTTTTGTTTACATTTGAAACATGTCACCTTTGATTTATCAAATCCCAATTTGGTAGATGATCCACCAATTGACTTTCTCCCCGTGATCTCCATGAACCGCTGTGCCCGACGAACCGCACTGGCCATGCACCATCTTATATCCATTAGTTCCATCTCCTCGGGGTCTAATTGATCATAATCTTCTTTCATCAAGTTGGTGTTGCCAATATTCCCTGCAACGAGGCTTTCATACGATTCAAGTACAGATGCCAAGAAAACCATCTGTTGTTTTGCCGATTCTTCGCTGAAATTCTGCCCATTCTTCAGATCCACTGCGATATTACACTGGAATAAATTCTTTGAAGCAGATTGATCAGAAGTTGTTGAAGAAGATCCACTGTGAAAACCACTGTGAAGACTTTCATTGTTCACTAAACTTGAACTTTCTGCAGAAAATGCTGTTCTTGGAGACCCAGCCTTCGGTACATTTCCTCTGTAGTAAAGCTCTACATTCTGCTGATAAGCTAGATTGTTGACTTTAGATCTCTTTATCTCCAACTCATGACTTTCAAGCCTTTCAATCAGCAAATCCACTTTTAAATCTTCAGGCTTGATTGTATTTTTCAACATTAGAGCGAAGTATTGCCACTCTTGATCATTTGGCAATGAATCAAACAATTTATCCACCAGCTCCTCTTCAGAAGGTAAGATTTTGTGTCTAATCAGCTCCATTTTCAGATGTCCGAATCTCTCAATCATTTTACAAACAGACTCATTTTTCATACAGTTGAATAAATCAAACTCTTTACGCAACAATTTCTTTTTGTTTTTAACAATTTCATTACTTCCTACACATTTTCTCTCTAACGCTTCCCACAAACTCTTTGAAGTCTTTTCTTGTTCGAGCAATGAAATAATATCCTCTCTTACTGACTGTTTGATCAATGTTATCATTCTATATTCAGCCACAATATTTTTTATATCTTTTTCTGTAAAATCTTTTGGATCTATTAACTCTCCTCCCTCTTTTACTGGTTTATTGTATCCATCTGTCAGTTTTAACCAGCTTTCAGTAGCGAAAGCTTTTACCCAACCCTCAAATCTGTTTTTCCACCAGTGATAATCTTCCACTTTCATTAGCTTTGGTGGTTTCTGTTGACTTCCATACATGTTCTCGAATTTCAAATTCTCTGAAATCTCCTTCGAATATTCTCTCATCTCGGATCTTCTATCTGTCGATTCGGAAGTGAATGCGTTGTAGAATGTGTTATAGAATTCTTCACCGTTGCTCGACATCTTCAATTACCTAGAGCAAACAAACAAACTATCAGTTTAAAAATATCAACCAACTGATACTCAATTGATGTGAAATAATCTTGATGCAAACAAAGACTTTATAGGTTCAATAAATCGTATAGTGGGTCGGTGCACAGTGTTCAAACAGAATCAATCAAGGGCCGACATTTTTATTAAATCCAATTGTAGTTTACCGTTGATTGATTTTAGCAAATTGACTATTTAGCCGACAACTTTATGAACACACATTTATCATTGGACCTACAACTCTTAGTGGGTCGGTGCCTATATATGATTGGGCCGTGAATATCAAACAATTAATGGATCTTTAATATGCAAGTGATGTATCCGACAACTTTTAATATGCAATCTTTAAGTGGTGGCTGACAATTAATAAATCACAATTCAATTCTCATGTATTCTGAACTTTGATTATGCCGCTAATATTTAAAACACATGGGTCTGACAATTTTGATTCACGAGAACACTTTTCATTTGACCAACAACTGTTATATGCACGTTCAAGCAGTCAACTCAAGCGAACTCCCCTGATTACTTTTAGACAGGTAAACTCAAGCGAAATCTCTGAGTTCCAAGTGATTTTCAAGCGAAATACACACTTCAGTTTGAAGCGAAATCAACAAACATCCATTGTGAAGCGAAATCAGCACTAGTTTCAAGCGAAATCTATAGAATCTCAAGCGAAATCTCACATATAAGGATTTCACTTGTATTTTTCAAGCGGAATCTTGCTGTTTTCAACGAAATCGGACACAAAAACTCGAAATTCTCCCAAACGACTAAGAGTTTGAATCTGAAACTTGGTAGGATTGTAAATCAACTGTTTTCGCACAATATACTAAAAAATAAGCCGATTCGGACCGTGAAATCCCGTTCAATTTGTCGAAAAACTGTAGAAAACGTGAAGAATAAGTAGAATATGAAGAAATAGATGATATTCAGATCTGAAATCGAGGTAATCCTGTGCGAAATCGTGTGATAGATCTGTGCAATCGAGCTCCTGCTCTGATACCACTTGTAGGACCGGTTTTAACTCCGAAACAATTGCAAAACGAACGTGAAACGTGCGGAATCCGTACACGAACGCGATCTAGTATACACGACGTAATATAAACGTGATTCTTTGATAAATCTGAAATCGTACAAGAACCGTGAATCACCTAGAGCACTTTCTCTCTCTAAGCACCAAGCTCCAAACTTTCTAAAACTTACAAAAGTTACAAATGATTTAGCTTGAATGCTATTTATAGTGATGTTGATTTAGCTTGAAATGACACATGCCACTTTCAAGGGAAATCAACATGTTGATTTAGCTTGAAACTGTCATGTGACACTTTCAAGGTAAATCACCACTTTCAAGCTAAATTACCTTAAACATACTCTAAAACCTCCTATACTCTAGTATAACAAGATCTAATCTAACAATTCAAATCCTAGACTCGATACAAGACGAAGTCAATAGACATAGTGCACTAACATTAACTAGGTTGATATTCCTAGTTACTTGGTAGGTTCGGGGAAATTATAACCCGTTTTATTTATAAGTCCCGTTAACTCGGGCCTTTTATAAACTTATTTCATTAAAAGTATTCATTCACGTTTTATTAAATAATAGGTTTATTTATTTAAATCCTAATATTTACCGGGTTACTTCTACCGCTAACGGTACTTTACCCGTCTTTTAGTATTAACGGGGTTTGATTACCAAACCCGTTTTCGGGGTGTTACAACTAACCTTGAAGAGAGGAAATGAATTGCAGAGGAAACTTGAAGAGATAAGAAAAAGATTGAATGTTATCTTCAATAATAAAAGAAAATAAAACCCAAAATAGATGCTATAATTGCAAACAGTTACTCTCTGCAAAACCGCCGCCCTATGAACTGCCACACATTAATCAAATCAGTTGTCAGTTTTTAAAAATTCAAAAAATTAACTGACTTAAACCCTTTAAGCCTTCCAGCTTTGAACCCTTGAAGCCTTTAGACAACAAAACACATGTATAAAAGTCAGAAGTCTTTGAGCTCATTTCCCAAAAACCTCTGACTTGGGGGCTGATGACGGGGGTAGCCCAAGACCAAATAAAATGACTTAAATACATGAATGCTCAAAAGGTTAAACGGTTCAAAGGTTGAAAAGTTGGGGAGATGAAGTAAAGCTATACGGGAACAGTAAATGGTCACATCTCTGGATTGCTTCACCAACTCACCAACCGCAAAAGTAACACGGATCCACAGAACACACTCTTTTACCCGCAGGTCAAAGCCTTCAACCCCCCAAAAAGGGCAAAACCCCCCACTTCAAGCATGTTCACTAGTCAACACATTCCTCTTTGAGCAATGTCTTTTCCTAAAAATTAGACACTTCATTTACTGAAGAGGACATTCCTGGCCAGCTCGGATTCCCGAAATCTCTGGTCATTCATCTCAAGTACTTGCTTCATGCAAGATACTTTCTTTCACATTCAACACACACATTCCTTTTGCTTACACATCCGAATCTGAACACATTTCAGAGGAGGACCTTTAGCAAATAACAAAATTAATCTAGTGAACATCTTTCCACGTCTTGCAAACATGGGGGACCCCACGACCTGCGTTAGGCAAAGTTGAACCCTTCAACCTTTTTGCCTAACCAGCCCAGCTACTATCCTTGGTCTATTATTCCTTGCATCAACAGCCATAGATGCTTCATACCAAATGATTAGTTTCCTCATAGTAGGGGTTCACTCTTAGAGTGTTTCTGTAACTCCTACAACAGTAAGGATTAAAGTGTTACTTAAAGAATGAATTTTGGCTTGGCTTCTGATGCGTGTGAAGTGTCGTATATATTAGGTGTATATTTTAAGCCCTTTTTAACACTTATTTTAGCCAAGTTTTAAATTTATAAAACACGATATTTCACTAACACTAAACACACATATGGGCAAGTGCACCCATCGTTGAGTGTAGTATAGCGTTGGTAAGATACCGAGGTCGTCCAAGGACACAAGAGCTTTTAATACCGGTTTATCCTCAACGTCTAACGAAAATAAAAGTTTAGAAAAATGTTTTAAACTAAGAAAAATAAAAACTAACTAAAATGCTGAAAATAAAAATAAAATAAAAACAGATAGACAAGATGAATCACTTGGTTCCGACTCGTATCTAGTATAACCTTTGATTATTTCCGCACTTTTGCACATAATTAAGAGATTATCTTAGTTATTGTAGTAGGCCCCTCTTTTGAAGGTGACGTTACCCTCACCCCAGTAGTTTGAGTCAGCAAGGATACAATCCTAAAAGGGTGGATTATTGGAAGATAATGAATTAAGTTATTAATGCAGTATTGTGGTAGGCCCCGCTTTTGGCGGTGACGTTACCCTCGGCTAAGTAGTCTGAGTCAGCAGGGATACAGTCCTAAATAGCCGGGTTATAGTATTAATAGTAGTTAACTTATGAGGGGATCAAAGAGTTTGGACCCCCGCCATCCAATACCGTGAAGTATTGAAGGAGGTCCTACTAAATTTGACCCAGGTCCATTGCAGGACCTCTAAACGCTGAACAATGGCAAGACCTTTACCAAACCGTTCCCTTAACCCCCGACCAGGTAGCCAACATACCTCCATATAGACCGTGGAGATATGAATGGTGAAAATCCTTTATTTTATATAGACAGTAAAATAATGCCAAGACACCACGGACAAACGATAAGGAAAGATCACCTTCAACATAAGTAACTAGTTATTAAAGTCATTAATACAAAACCAAATAAAAAGTGCAAAAGATTAGAAATAAAAAGTATTATACTAGACACTTTGTCTTCACCAAGTGATGTAAGAGACTTAGGCAAACATGGCCTTGATTGTCAACAACTCTTACGATCAATCTTGGATCCCGAGATGACTCACACACTCTACGATGGACAATGGATGATGGTGGTGGATGATGGTGTTATGGTGGTGGGTGGTGGATGAAGTGTGAGAGAGGTGGTGTGCCAAGGGATGAGTTGAAATGAATCCAAGCACTCCTATTTATAGGCTGAACAGAGAGCTGGGCACGGCCCCGTGTCCGCTGGGCACGGCCCCGTGCCTGTCTGACACTCTCTCTCTTCATTAATTGTAATTCGCAATTACAATTAATGCGCCTGCAGTACTTTCGACACGCCCCCGTGTCCGCTGGGCACGCCCCGTGGTGGGCAATAGAAGCTTCTATAGGTTTGTCTTTTCTGCTGCTTCTTGGGCACGGCCCCGTGCTGGCTGAGCACGGGGCGTGTTCAGTCTTCTGACTTCTCTAATTTGCTTTGGAAGGTGCCGTTGAGGGGTCGGGCAGTCCACTAATGTTCCTTTTCTTGTATTTATGTTGGATTTAGCTGTCTTTTTGCTTCTTTTGTGTTTTTGAGCTCATTTAATCCTGAAAATACAAAAGGAAGACAAAAACACTCTTTTTCCAATATTAGTACTTAAAAAGGGTTAGTTTTATGCCTTGTTTGATGTAATTTATATGTTGCATTTTACACACATCAAATACCCCCACACTTGAACTTTTGCTTGTCCTCAAGCAAAACTCTTTAATATGTGGCTTACACTCCCAAATGGAATAGGTAGAAGAGAAGGTTTTGAGCTTGTCGTAGAGTGTCGGGATGTCCAAGATCTTTTTGGGTTTTATTTTTATCTATTTACAATCCTATTCGTAATGATTTATTTAGAACGTTTCATAGGAGAAATTACTTATTTGGGCATAACATGCCTTTTTAAAATTCCATTTATATACAAGTTCACATACCTCACGGGAGAAATCACTCACACTCGGCCGAAGGTGTATTTTTAGTGAATCACTCGAGAGCGGCATGGAACTTATTCCTACCATAAGCTTGCCAAGCAATCAATCCTCCTCCTTTTTAACTTTTTTACCTTTGTAAATATCAAGAGGACTTTGTGGGTTAAGGGTTAGGCTTGGGTTAAAGGTAGGTGGTTGGGATAGTGGTTAGTGGTTAGTAGAAAAAGGGCGAAAAGCGTAACAAGTGTCGGTTTTCGTAAGATTTTCTATTTTTGTAACTTTTTATTTTGATGAAGCTTTTATTCAAACAAAGTTATTTTTGATGAACTTGTTTGTTTATTTTTCTTTTTGCTTCATCATCAACACATTTTTTTTTTATCATACGAAAAACCGAACTTGTTACTAAAACAAAGGGTTAAAATGAAAAAGGTTTTGGTGGGTAAAAGGGTTTTTGGTTTGGGTGATGAAATGAAAAGGTTTAGGCTCAAAGGGGCTAACTATGGGGATTTTTGGGTAGGTGGTAAAAGAAAAAGAAAAATAATGGTGTAGAAATTAAAAAAAAAAAAAAAAAGGTTAGTCCTAATGCCTCCATCATTTACTTACTCGGGTTTAAGTTGATAAGGACCGGGAATGTATCCTCATGGCAAGTTCTAGAGTCGTAAGAACCAAGCGGCTATTCACACAAGAAACGAAAAATGAGCATTTAGTCTAAAGATGTGTAATTGTATGCTCAATAAAGGCTCAAAACTCACTTTTGTGGGAATGGGTTTTTATGTGATCAAGTATATATAATCAAATTTTAACTAAGTTTGTCATGCCTTTTCATAATTTTCTTATGTTGGTTCTTTTTATCACTACGCTATCGGTTGTAAATTCGTAAAAATATAACCTTTTTGAGAACTTGAGTTTCCCGAATTACACCTAGACAAGTAAGAAAAAATGAAATTTTTGAAAAAAAATTTTGGGGTGATTAGCGGTTCCAATAGAGTTTTGTGTAAGGCTTGTATTTAGGACTTGCAAAATTCAAGGTTTTAGCATCCCCCCCCCACACTTAAATTACACATTGTCCTCAATGTGTCCCAAAAATAAATTTTTAGGTTGATTAGATGTGTAACATGGTGTAAAAAGCCAATTTTTTTGTTACTGGTAGTCTGGACACGGCCCCGTGTCCACTGGACACGACCCCGTGGTGAACTGCCAGTAATGAAAACTTACAGAAGGTGAACACGGCCCCGTGTCCACTGGACACGGCCACGTGTCGGACAAAAATCTGCAGGACAGAAGCCAAACAGCAGGTCTGGTTGGTGAGCACGGGGGCGTGTTGGCTGGACACGTCCCCGTGTGGACAGTCTGAAAGCCTGAAAAACAGGTTTCTTCCTCCGGTTTTTCCATCCTGGCCCTATAAGTGCTGAGGCTTAGCACCCCAAGCCTTGGTTTGTACCTGTTTCATCACTTAATACCACTCCAAGCAACACAAACATCCTAAATTACCATAGTTAATTGTTCCAAGCATAAAGTAAAAGAAAAAGAAAAATAAAATGCAGAAAATAGTTAGGAAAAGTAAATTGTCTAACACTTGGCACGCAGGCCATCAATTGTTCAAGATTGCAAAGGGTTAACCTGGGGAGTCATCCATCAACCGCTTCCTCCTATGCTCCTCCCGCCTACTCCATAGCATCATCATCATCATCATCATCATCATTATCGTCATCATCCCCTCCATGGCGTGCAATGTGGTCTCGTATGTATCCGACATCGTCTTGTATTTCGGATAGGTTTCTTTCAATAGCTCCGACCCGGTGGTAGGTGTTGCTCGCCATGTTATAGGTGTTCCGAGTACACATGAGGTTTCCCTGCAACAAATCATGCAAACTTTGAAAATTAGGAAAACCGCCTCCCGAGGAGGATGATTGGCCCGGATCACTGTGGGGTGGGTATTGGTACTGATGATGTTGCGGAGCTGGGAGGACAAGTGCTTCTTGCGGGTTCCATGCATGACCTTGCATCCTTTGAAAGGTTACCGTCCCGTCTTCTGCCTCATAAACCAGGTTCATTGAGCGGCATATGTGAATATCCACCGTACCCGACCATGGGCTCCTCTCAAATAACCTAGGTATGTGGGCGAAATGCTTGAAGAGACGGTACACCCATCCCCCGAAGAAAATAGGAGTTGGTGCGCTAGCAAGGCGGTTGTGATGCATGTTTCGGAGCATGAGGAACGGAACATCGAGCGGCCTGCGGTTGTGAATGCAATGGAGGACAAGCAAATCTCTTAACCCAACGACGCCACCACTGTCATGCCTTTGGCTAAGAGAGTAGCCGAGGAGCCTATGAATGTATCTGTAAAGCGGATCCCTCAGCTTGGTACTCTTAGTGCTGCTCGGATTGTAGAACCCTTCCCCAATCTGAGCCCACATGGCTTGGCGCTCGTTGTCTTCAATCTCTCTCAACCCCCCTGTATTTTCTTCGTTTCCCGCATCCTCTTCCGCATACAACCCGATAATCGACCCGAACTGTGCCATGGAGATCGAATACCTCGTTCCGCCACACCGGAATGACACCCCGTCATTATCGAACGGGTCACACCTTGAAGTGAATGCAAAGGTGTTGTAAAATTCCAGGGTGCATTCATGGACGGAACGGAGTCGGGTTGTTAATGCGACTCTGAGTGGTCCCGTGACAATGTTGTTGAAACGGTCAATTTGATTCACCATGGTTAGTAGTTCTGTGCACGCCTGCCTCGGGTGTTCCTCCGGCCTTGTTTGAAGAAGCTCGTATCGAGCTCTTGCATCTAGCTCATTGGCGTTGAATCTTGTAAACTTCCTGGCCATCTGCAAGAATACACCAAAAGTTAGCATGAAACAGAAATATTTTCGGACAAAACTGCAAACAGCGGGCTGGACACGACCCCGTGCCCAGCGGACACGGCCCCGTGTCCAGAGGTCTGTTACTCAAAAACTTCATTTTTCGACCCGGTTTCGAAAACTTGAAAATTTTTGGTCCAATAGGTGCGGTTTCCCCCGAAAATGAAACCCTAAACACCGTTTTTCCCAAAATATCCCGTTTACCCCATCAATTTTATCTTTTTCGGTTCAAGAACAAGGGTTTGGGGTTTTTGTAAGAAATCGGGTGAATCTATGAACAATCTAAGTGTATTTACTTTCCTTAACACTAATCTAACTAAATGCAAACAGATCTAAACAAAAATTTGAGGTTTGATCCGGATGATCTTCAAGAACCCTAGATTTTTCCCCAAATTTTTGGTGTTTTAACTACATGCAAGTAACTAATCTAACTACTAAGAGTGATAGAATCATACATTGACTTTGTTAGATCGATAGGAGACGTCGAAATTTCACGAAAAATCGCCTGGAACCAGAGCTTTTGTGGGGAAACGGGGCGTGTGGAATGAAGAAACTGTTTTGAAAAAGGGGTTTTATCCCGTCTGCAGCGCGAACACGACCCCGTGTCCAGCGGACACGGCCTCGTGCCGAGCTTTTTTTTTTTAGTGCGCGTGTGAGTGCCCCTTTTTCCCATAAGCTATGGTTAGAAAACTTACCGCTTTATTTTGTCGTCTCAATCGTTCGTAACTTACCAGGCATGATGTTTTTATTCTTCCACCGTTTGAAGCGAGATCTCTTCTTCCTCATCCTCAATAAATCCTTGATAGAGTTTCAGCCGTTGGCCATTGACTTTAAAGGGTGGCCCATTTCGAGATTTAATTTCTACTGCACCGTGTGAAAAAATATGGGTGATGGAAAAAGGTCCTGACCACCTAGACTTTAATTTACCAGGAAACAATCGAAGTCGTGAATTAAACAAAAGAACTAAATCTCCTACCCGAAATTCATTAGGTTTAATATGTTTGTCATGCAAATTTTTCATTCTTTCCTTATAAATTTCAGAGTTTGAGTATGCATAATTCCTAAGCTCGTCTAATTCATTTATTTGACAAAATCGATTTTTACCAGCAAAATCTAGATCTAAGTTTACATTTTTGATTGCCCAGTAGGCTTTGTGTGCAATTTCTACTGGCAAATGACAACTTTTTCCATAAACTAGCTTATATGGGGTTGTACCTATTGTTGTTTTATAAGCAGTTCGAAAAGCCCATAAAGCATCGTCTAATTTATCAGCCCATTCTTTTTTATTTAAACCTACAGTTTTTTCGAGTATTCGTTTTAAACCTCTATTAGTCACTTCGGCTTGTCCGTTTGTTTGAGGGTGATACGCTGTTGAAACCCGGTGATAGACCCCATATCTTGTTAAAATTTTTTCAAGTTGATGGTTGCAAAAATGGGTACCTCTATCACTTATTAAAGCTTTAGGTGTGCCAAAACGAGAGAATAATTTTTTCAGAAATCTTACCACGACTCTTCCATCATTTGTTGGAAGTGCCTCGGCCTCTGCCCATTTAGACAAGTAATCTACTGCCACAAGTATATATTTGTTTCCTTTCGATGGTGGGAAAGGTCCCATAAAGTCTAGTCCCCACACATCAAAAATTTCACAAACAAGAATGCCATTTTGTGGCATTTCATTTTTGGAAGAAATATTACCTGTTCTTTGGCAAGCATCACATGTCTTTACAAGACTTTGAGCGTCTTTGTAAATGGTTGGCCAATAAAATCCTGAATCGAATACCTTTCGTGCGGTACTGGCAGCACCATGATGTCCTCCGTATGGACCTTCATGACAATGGCGGAGAATTCTTCGTGCTTCTCTACCATGTACGCATCGTCTGACGAGTTGGTCGGCACACATTTTGAAAAGATATGGATCTTCCCAAAAGTAGTGTTTCACATTGGCAGAGAATTTTTTTCTTTGATGATGTGGCCATCCTTTTGCGACTATACCGCTAGCTAGGTAGTTAGCATAGTCGGCGTACCGTGGTTCTTCCTTGTATTCCACCATTTCCAGGGACTCAGTTGGAAATTTTTCGTTGATTTGCTCGTCCCTGGTTGCCTCTAAAGCTGGGTCTTCTAAGCGTGAAAGATGATCTGCTGCGGTATTTTCTGCTCCTCTTTTGTCCTTGATTTCAATGTCAAATTCTTGGAGGAGTAGAATCCACCTGATCAAACGTGGCTTTGCGTCTTGCTTCTTGAAGAGATATCGAATGGCTGCATGGTCTGTATAGACTATAGTTTTAGAAAGAACAAGATAAGAACGAAATTTATCAAAAGCAAATACCACAGCTAGTAATTCTTTTTCAGTTGTTGTGTAATTTTCTTGTGCATCGTTAAGTGTTTTACTAGCATAATAGATTGGGTGGAAATGCTTTTCTTTTCTCTGTCCCAAGACGGCTCCAACTGCAAAGTCACTGGCATCACACATGATTTCGAAAGGAAATTTCCAATCAGGCGCTATCATGATAGGTGCATTGACTAGCATTTCCTTTAGGGTTAGAAATGCTTGATTGCAATCCTTGTCAAAGATGAAAGGAGCATCTTTTTCAAGTAATTTTGTTAGAGGCCTTGAGATCTTTGAAAAGTCTTTGATAAACCGCCTA